>CAUYLG010006115.1:0-40019 GCA_963573385.1 Cacajao melanocephalus | reverse complement strand
TTGCTTTATGTATCTGGGTGCTCCTGTATTGGGTGCGTATATATTTAGGATCGTTAGCTCTTCTTGTTGCATTGATCCTTTTACCATTATGTAATGTCCTTCTTTGTCTCTTTTGATCTTTGTTGGTTTAAAGTCTATTTTATCAGAGAGGAGAACTGCAACTCCTACTTTTTTTTTGCTCTCCATTTGCTTGGTAAATCTTCCTCCATCCCTTTATTTTGAGCCTATGTGTATCCTTGCTTGTGAGATAGGTTTCCTGAATACAGCACACTGATGGGTTTTGACTTTTTATCCAATTTGCCAGTCTGTGTCTTTTGATTGGGGCATTTAACCCATTTATATTTAAGGTTAATATTGTTATGTGTGAATTTGATCCTGCCGTTTTGATGCTAGCTGGTTGTTTTGCCTGTTAGTTGATGCAGTTTCTTCATCATTGTGTCGATGCTTTATACCATTTGGTATATTTTTGGCATTGCTTGTACTGTTTGTTCCTTTCTATGTTTAGTGCTTCTTTCAGGAGCTCTTGTAAAGCAGGCCTGGTGGTGATGAAATCTCTCAGCAATTGCTTGTTCGTAAAGGATTTTATTTCTCCTTCACTTATGAAGCTTAGTTTGGCTGGATATGAAATTCTAGGCTGAAAGTTCTTTTCTTTAAGGATGTTGAATATTGGTCCCCTCTCTCTTCTGGCTTGTAGGGTTTCTGCTGAGAGATCCGCTGTGAGTCTGATGGGCTTCCCTTTGTGAGTAACCCAACCTTTGTCTCTTGCTGCTTTTAGCATTTTTTCCTTCATTTCAACCCTGGTTAATCTGACGATTATGTGCCTTGGTGTTGCTCTTCTTAAGGAATATCTTTGTGATGTTCTCTGTATTTCCAGGACTTGAATATTGGCCTGCCTTGCTAGGTTGGGGAAGTTTTCCTGGATAATATCCTGAAGAGTATTTTCCAGCTTGGATTCATTCTCTCTGTCACATTCAGGTACACCTATCAAATGTAGATTAGGTCTTTTCACATAATCCCATATTTCTTGGAGACTTTGTTCATTTCTTTTTACTCTTTTTTCTCTAATCTTGTCTTCTCATTTTATTTCATTGAGTTGATCTTCAATCTCTGATATCCTTTCTTCTGCTTGATTGATTCGGCTATTAAAACTTGTGTTTGCTTCATGTAGTTTTCGTGCTGTGTTTTTCAACTCCATCAAGTCGTTTATGTTCTTCTCTAAGCTGGTTATTCTAGTTAGCATTTCGTCTAACCTTTTTTCAGGGTTTTTGGTTTCTTTGCATTAAGTTTGAACGTGTTCCTTTAGCTCAGATAAGTTTGTTATTATCCATCTTCTGAAGCCTGTTTCTGACAATTTGTCTTACTCTTTCTCGGTTATGTTGTGATCCTGTGTTGTTGAGGAGTTGTGATCCCTTGAAGGAGAAGAGGTGTTCTGCTGGTCTTTGATGGTTTCATCTTTTTTGCGCAGGTTTTTTCCCATCTTCTTGGGTTTACCTGTCTGTGGTGTCAGGGAGCTGCTTGATGAGGTCTCTTGTCTGCCTGTCGAGGTGCTACTGGGTTTCTAGGGACTCTTTCAGGTTACTAGGGAAGCTTCCTGTGTCTTTTTTGTTTATACTGGGTGATTAGGCCCACCTCTTCCGCTGACCTGTAGGCACTGCTGGTTGGTCAGGAACGCTGTCCTGTTGTACGTAGGCTTCCTGTGTTTTTTGTTAACACAAGTAGCCCATTCCTACCCCTCTAATGGTGGGCTGTGTCCTTCCTCCACCGGGCTGGATCATTCAGGGTTCAGCTGAGACTGTGGCACTGGCTGTGCAACCTGCTAGAGTCAGAGCTTCAGCCCTCTGGAGTTTGTGGGGGAGGGTAGGGACCCGCCCAGCCACACTTGGCTATCTTCCCCCTTTCAGCTAACTCTCTTTCCAGCCATAGGGTAGGGCCTGCTGAGCTGCTCTGTCCATCCTCCCGCTTACACCTCCCTCTCTCTCTGGGCGGGGGGAGGGGGTGATAGCTCAGTCTGCAGATTCTCCCGGCCGGCTTTTGGGCTTATGTGTCTGTTTAGGTCTGTGCACCAATCTGGGACACCGTTCTGGATTATTATTCAACTCCGTGCTTGTAATTCCCAGAGCTTGACTGGCAAAGATCCCCTGTTCTGTGTATTGCTGAGGCTTTGGGGAAAGCGCTGTATCTGGACCGGAGTGCCAGAGGGGGAGCCTCTGACTCACCAGTCAGATGCGCTTTCTGGGTGAAGCAGCACCCCTCCCCGCCTCGCTCTGCCTTGCCTGGGCTTTGCTCACCGTAGGACCAGACCCGTTGAAATGCCCCTGGTACCTCGGTTGGAGCTAGGAGATCTCTGGATTTCTGTGTCTCTCTCTTTGAGTGTTGTATGCTGGAATTGTGTCTATTCAGCCATCTTGGATCACTCTCTCTTGGCTACATCTTCTAAGTCACCTTTTCTAGCTCTTTCTTTCACCATCCATTAAAAGTTTTGTTTCACGCCCTTTCCTTCCCAGTTCTGTGCTGTCTTCTTATTTGATTTCACATGGCAGCCACAGTGATTTCTCTTTTTGCCATTCAACAAATCAACAATATTTGTTGAGCACCTAATGCATATAAGGCACTGGAGTACAAAAGGGAGAAAGTTAGAAGGAGAGCTTGTATTCTAGTGATTTCCTCCCTCCCTCAGTGCAAGATAACTTTTTCTTTCTGACCAATTTGAGGGGAAGTTGCTGACATGATATTCTATCACCACAGATACATCAATCTGTATTTCCTATAGAAAGGGGCATTATCGGCTGGGCACGGTGGCTCATGCCTGTAACCCCAGCCTTTTGGGAGGCTGAGGCAGGTGGATTACCTGAGGTCGGGAGTTTGAGACTAGCCTATGGAACATGGAGAAACCCTGTCTCTACTAAAAATACAAAATTAGCTGGGCGTGGTGGCAGCTGCTTGTAATCCTAGCTACTCAGGAGGCTGAGGCAGGAGAATTGCTTGAACCTGAGAAGCAGAGGTTGTGGTGAACAAAGATCACACCATTGCACTCCAGTCTGGGCAACAAAAGGGAAACTCTGTCTCAAAAAAAAAAGAAAAGAAAAAGAAAGGGGCATCATCCTATATAACTATAATACAGTCATCAAAATCTGAAAATTAACTTTGATTGATTATTACCCTCTAGTCCTTGGATCCCTTGCAAGTTTTACTAGTTATTCTCATAATGTCCTTTGTAGAAAAAGGATCGAATTCAGGATTACAGATTGCATTTATTTAATGAGTCCTCAGTCACCTTCCATCTGGAATACTTACTTGATTTTTCCTTGACGTTCATGACTTTGACATTCTTTCCTTGACATTCATGACTTTTGAAGATCACAGGCTGATTATTTTATAGAATATTCATTGTTGCTTATCTGCTGTTATTTCATGTTATGCCTATTTGCATTATGCATGTTATGCATATTTTTCATATTCAGGCTACATATCATTGTATAGGAATATCTCAGAAGTAACACTGTGTGTTCTCGTTATTGAATCTTATCAGGTGGTATACAATTTAGATTTTTCCCAATAGAGATACCAGCTAGGCTTGTAAAGCCACTTATTTTCCTTTGTAATTAATAAGATATTTGTGGGGAGGGCAATTTGGGACCATGGAAGTTATCCTGTTCTTCATCAGATTTGCAGTTTATTTATTCATTTAAATAACTATGGACTCATTATTCTCTAATTTATGTATTGGATTATAATTGCTATCATTATTTACATGTTAAAACTGGCCCTGATTTAGCTAATGGTAGTGCCTGCAGACTGGCTTTTTGCATGCTCCCATCATTCTTGAAACTGTCTTTTCTTTCTGGCATAAGATGTTCCAGGCTCAGTTCATACTTTCCCTGTCCCAAGCCTCAAATCAGCCATTTCTCCAGGAAGCCCTGCTTTCTTTTAGTAGAGTATGGGATTTAGAAACCAAGATCTGGATACTACATTACTTATCACTATTCAGTTCTAACTGCTCCCAGGCCTTCTCAGAGTAGACAAGCTAGCACAAGGGTCCCCAGTCCCCAGGCTGCCAACCAGTACCAGTCTGTGGCCTGTTAGGAACGAGGCTATGCCAGCAGGTGAGGGCAGGCAAGTGAACATTACCACTTGAGCTGCTTCTCCTGTCAGATCAGTGGTGACATTAGATTCTCATAGGTACACGAACCCTATTATGAACTGCATGTGCAAGTGATGTAGTTGTGTGCTCCTTATGAGAATCTGATGCCTGATGATCTGAGGTGGAACAGTTTCATCCTGAAACCATCCCCTACAACTTCTGTTTGTGGAAAATGTGTCTTCCATGAAACCAGTCCCTGGTGCCAAAATGGTTGGGGACTGTTGAGCTAGGAATACACATACACATGTATATACACCCCTCTATACAACTGTATTTCTGTATCTTTATCTGTGTGTATTGAAAACTGTGAGTTTGTACTGATACTTCCAATTTTAATCCAACACCATAAATTTCATTTTATTCTAGTTTCCTTCTTTTCCATGTTTGTAGCTTTCTTCACCAACTAAGAAAAATCTAACTCCTATTATCCTTAATGTATTTACTTACTTGATAGCTCCCCTTATGTGAATGGTTTCCTATTGCTACTGCAGCTCCTTTCTCATGCGGATGTTCTCTTTATTCCATGTAGGCTCAGACAGTCTGCACCAGATCACCCTCCTGACAAAGAAACAGATGGTTGTTTCTGGAGAGAGAAACTGGGTAGCTGAGTGATAGGAATGGACAGAGATTCTTCAGTTTTGTAACTTTTTTTACCCTGTTCATTTATTACTTTGTCAAAAACTAAAAATATGTTGTTCCTAGTAAGAAATGTTTACCTTTTTTCATTGACTATTGTGGTGATGGTAATTTTTATCAAAATGAGCTCTGTTTTTCTCATTCATAGTAGTCCTGAGTTTCTCTTTATGGTACCGTCAAATAATGAGAAGAAAATAAGTTTTGAGCCTCAAAAGATGTTGCTAGGTTGTGTGGCATCCAGATAGTACCATTTAAGAGACCATATCTTCATATTTGTCTCTTAAAAATAAGGAACCATCCCACTTCTCTAGTCTAACTTCAAAGAAGACATCTGTATCTCTTTTAAAAAGTCTGTATTTCTTGTTTTTATGGATATTTTTTGTTACTATGGATGGCCAGAGAGAAGAGCAGGAAGCAGTTAGTGAGAACTATATATGTAGGTTTACTATTGTATTTCAAATTGAAATAAAAATTAAGCTAAAGTTTCATCATTCAGAAAAAATCTAGAAATTTTGCGCAACTCAATTGATTATTTATTGAACACCAACAGTAAGTTATGTACTAGAAATTTTAAGATGAAGTCCTTCAAGGAGACGTGTACATTTTTGTAAGGATGTGTTTGGGTAGAAGGGAATAAAAGACAAAAAATATGAGAGGGTTGTCACAATTATAAGGTGAACAGAGGAGAGCAGAATTCACAGACACCTAGACCTTGTTGGTTTGGAGGTTTGCTCTGGTTCGGATGTGGTTTGTACCCACTAAAACTTTTGTTGCAGTTTGATCTCCAATATGGTGGTATTTTATTGCAGTTTGATCTCAAATGTTTGGGTCACAGGAGTGGATCTCTCATGAATAGATTAATGCCCTCCCACCAGGATGAGTGAATTCTTGTTCTCATGGGAATGGATTAGTTCTTAAGAGAGTATATTGTTGAGAAGAGTCTGGCTTCCTTGGTTTCTCCCCTTTGCTTCCTCCATGTGATTTCTTTGCACATGTCTGCTCCTTTTCCACTTACCACCATGAATTGAAGCTGCTTGAAACCCTCAATAAATGTAGCTGCTCAATCTTGAACTTCCCAGCAATCAGAATCATGAGCCAAATAAACCTTTTTTCTTTATAAATTATCCAGCCTCAAGTATTTTGTTATGGCAATACTAAACTGATTAAAGCAGAGTTCCAGATAATTTAGCTGAAAATTTGGGGTAAAACAATTTAATAAAAAGCAAATTGATCCTAAGAATTTGGTAAAAATAATAATTTACTCAAAAACACGGAAATTTTAAATAGTCAATTCATTTTCATACAACTGTTTCTGTTTTCACAAATTCGAAGTAGGAAATATTTACAGTATCCTAAATAATAAACAATGGAGGATTGAAATGTTAGAATTACTTAAGTCTTTATTATATGCATTAATAATGAAAACTAACCTTAACTAAGGAGAATAGGCATACTGGCTTAAAAGGAATAGGAAAAAATTATATAATCAGAATTAAAAGTCTAGATCCTTTTCTTGTATCCTTTACTTTAAAAAAAAAACTATAGTTATTATAAATGAGATATACTCCTAGGAATCCACCCCCCCAAAATGAAAACATTCATTCATACAAAGTCAAAAACATAAATGTTCATGGGCGCATTATCCATAATAGCCACAAACTAGAAATAATCCGCATGTCTTATCAACCAACGAGTATGTAAACAAAATGTGGTATATTCATACAACGGAATGCTATTCATCAGTAAAAAGGAGTGAACTACTGATGCATGCTTCACCATGGATGAATCTCAAAAACACAGAAAGGAGAGAACATATTAATTCCATTTATATTAATGGCTAGAAAGGCAAATTTATAAAGGCAGAAAACAGTTGTCTAGATTTAGGAGTGACAGCAGGAATTAACTGCAGATAACTATCAAATAACTTTTTGAGTGATGAAAACATTGTAAACTGGTTTATACTGATGATTGCCCAACTCTATAAATGTATTAAGAACATTGAATTGTACACTTATGATGGGGTAGAATTCATGTAATTTAAATTATGCCTTATTACAATAAAACTGCTTAACAAAAGAAATGCATAGTCATTGCAGAAAATAGAAAATACTCAAAAGCAAAAGAAAAAAAAATGGATTTTAAATGGATCCCTCTCAGTCAGTCACCATAATCTAGCCTCAATATCATTCCAAATATTTTCAGTGCACATATGATCTCATTTTTCTTTAAAAATGGAATCATATGATATCTACTTGAATATTCCCAAGTAAGGAAAGTGCCTCCCAGACAGAAAAAAACAGAATGAAGAAAAACATAAAGACCAAGGCAAATATCATGGAAATCTGAGGTGAAAATTTAGTGGAATGGGAATGTAAATTGATCCTTGATTGCAAGTACAGATTGATTTCTTTGATATTTCAGTAGCAAAATTCCAATTAAGAATTTAAGATTTGGGGTAATTTTTGACTTCATTATTTCTTTTAAACAGTATTTTTCTTAAATTCTAATTACCCTATTTTTTAAGTTCAAAAATCTATAACCCTATAATGAGTAAGAATTTCTTTTTTAACTTTCCATAAAGGCCTACAGCTGTGAATTCTTTGATTTCAAAATATGGATTTCAGGAGCAACTTCTTTACTGTGAGTTTGGTTTAAATTATATTCAGTTAATTAGCTGCTGAATAGACTATTATTGTATAACTTTGTTTTTTCTTCTTTTATTGTTAATGTAACTAAAATATTTCCTGATTTGAAAAAGCTTCTTCGTATCAAGTTTTATATATGTACCTATCTGTAATACTCACCAAACATTTCTATCTGTTATGCTCACCAAACATTTAATATTGGTTAGCGCTAGAGGAGTAGAATGAAAAAAAAAGGTAAGAGCATATAGTGAAAACATATGCCACATTATGATTTTGCCACATCTAATATGAAAGTAAATCATGTTTTACTAACAGTTTTTACAAAGAGTTGATAGCAATAAAAGTATATTTTTAGCATTCTAACAACATAATATTATCCCCAAAATTTGTTCATTATCTATGTTGTTTGTGAAGGTCTTGGGAGGTTTTGGGGGTTTTCTTAATGCTTTGTTGAAATAATTTTTAAAAGCAATGATTTTATCTTTCAGCTCAGATTATCTGTGCAAATGTAAGAACCAAAATGAAAAGTGGAAAAGAAATGTCAAGTATTGAACCAAAAATTAATTTTCACTGTATTTTCAGAATATTAACTTTAAAATAAATTTTGTTTGACAGATTTAAAATTAAGCTGACCTTTTTGGAATCTATGTAATTAGGGGTTGGTGTAATTTCATTATAATGTAAAGTTCTTCAAATAATGATTGGTATCTTCACAACTTTGGTCAGAATTTAAAATGGATTTGTATTGTACAGTCATATTAAATTGAGAATAATGTGTTATGGTCTATTGAGAAATCTAGACTTTTTGATGTATTATAATTTGCTCAGCATTGCAATTTTAAAATTCATGCACAAACCAATTTATATTTCTGTTACAGACTAATTTTCATTAGCCTTTCTTTGTGCCAATCATCTTTGGAATGTGCTTGCTGATTCACTTAGAAATAGCTCCCTTCTCTCTGCTTTTTCCTTTTTTAGAGGATTTTAATTTCTAAAACAACAAAATGTGTAGGTAAATGTTATGGTTTAAACAGAAATATAAATTTGGTATTAATGGCAGCATTATCCACTTGATGATGGTGGTGGTGGTGGCAGTGATATTTAGTTAGTATTTATTGAGTTTTTATTATATATGCCAGATACTATTCCAAGCACTTTACTTGAATACAACAATTCTATGAGATGATATTGTTACCGTCCCCATTTCACAGATACGAAAATAAAGAAATAAGGAAAATGACTTGTCTAGTGTTTCATAGCTAGTAGGTGACAGAGTTGAGGTTTAGATTTAGTCAGTCTGGCTCCATAATTGATCCTCTTAACCAAGGCATTCTACTTCTCTTACAGGTAGGGTTGAAATGTCTTCCTTCAGTGTAAACAGTGGAAATGTAATAACTCTAAAATGCTCACAGTTTTATTTCGCACCACTGATTCTAATATGGTCTAGGTGTCTTGATTTTTTTTTAAATATTAAAACACTGAACTTGTTAACACTAATAATTACATATTACCTGTTCTTCAAGTGTTTTATCGTCTGTTTTTAATAAATCATTAGATAGATAATGGCATACTATATTTTCCCCAAAATTATTCAAACTAAAAAAAATTCAGTGTTAATATTAACTAGTTTGAATTACGAGTTCAACACCTTTAGCAAGTTGCCAAAATGCAAAATTTCCCTGAATTTGTGATCTGAATATTCTCATAAATGGCAGGAAAATTTTGTCTAAAATATGCTGCCTTCATTTATGCTATTTAAACTTCAGATTGGTTTTTTTAAGTGTAAGAATAAGTAAATTATGAAATAATAAAGTATTTTACTTTTTAAGATTTACACCCTGCTCTGATTTGTTTGTATTTTTGTGGGTTTGTTTTAAGCTGTGCTTGAGGAACTTGTTAATAGCGGACGCTTACGAGGCACTGTGGTTGGTGGGAGACAGGATAAAGCTGTGTTTATCCCTGACATCTACTCCAGGACACAGAGTACTTGGGTGGATTCCTTTTTCAGGCAGAATGGCTATCTAGGTAACTTTCTTATTTCTTTAAAACTAAAATTTTTTTAACACTAAACTCATTCTTCAAAAGTATTATGCTAATCCTAGGGTCCTCCTTTGATCTGCAGGTTCTATTAAAAAATAATAATAAATTAATTAAAATTTCAAAAGGGAACCCTAGAGGCTACATATACTGTCCTGTATGATCAGAAGATTATAATGGTTCCCTGTGAGTGTAAAAGTAATCACACTGCAAGTTTCTGTGGGTCTTGGAACTGAGTTTAATTCTATAGTTACTGAACAATTATAATGTAAAAAGGCTAAAAGCTGTTACTAATTGCTGCCATTCTTCCAGTTACATTTATTGAGATGGCACTATAAAGTATTTTTTAATTCATAAAAGTAATTATTATATCTTACATTTTGTGCAGTTGCCCAGTTTTTCAGATATATCATCTTAGAAATATTTTGTTGGCTATCCGATTTACAATGTGTATTTTTATTAGTTACCTAATACTTTGGAAACATTGAAATTATTCTAAATTCTGTGTCTGAAGTTCTGTCATTTGGATAAATTGGACTAAATTTAGTTATTAAAACAATTAGCATATATATGATATATATAGGCATATATTTATATATCGCTTACTTCGTTTGATCAATTTTATAATCCAAGTCAAACTGCATAACAGATTACTTCCTCCGTGATAAACCTGTAGTCCTTAGTATGTAAACAATTTAAACGGATGGTAGAATACTGGGTTTTACTTAGGTTTTCTTGACTTCCTATCATGGACTTTTTAGTTTCTTCAATTATAATCATGGATTAGAACTTTATTATAACTAGTATTCTTAAGCATGATTATTTGGGGTGGAGTTAGAGGAGTTAAGAAGATAGATATCTCTAATAACTTTTATTGACTAAGTTTTTATTTTTCACTTTTGTCTTATATGTAATTGACAGTCCTAATCCAACTTTGTTATATATTTCTAGAATTTGATGCTTTGTCCAGACTTGGAATCCCGGATGCTGTAAGCTACATAAAGAAAAGATACAAAACTACACAACTCTTGTTTTTGAAAGCAGCTTGTGTTGGTCAAGGACTTGTGGATCAAGTGGAAGCATCGGTAGAAGAAGCTATCAGCTCTGGAACGTGGGTTGATATTGCAGTATGTTTTATCTTTTTCTCACTTTTCTTTAAACCAATGACAACTGATATTTTACTAATATTTGACCATTTAGAAAGTAGGATACATAAAGGTGGTCTTGGCTTTGGAGGCAAATTCTAATCATTGTTATAACAAAAATAATCTTTATTCTTAAAGTCTTTCGGGTGACCTTCTACATGTGGACAGTCAACATCCAGAATTCTGTAAATCTCAAGACAAGCAAACAGTGTAACACTCCTGTTAATCCTGATACTGAATTGATGAGACTTCTCACATCTTATCCAAGCATTTACAGCTGTACTGGCATCAGGCACCGTGTAGCATTTGTTTATTCCTTATCTATTAATCTCTGCTAATGTATTAACACAAGCTGCTTTGGCACTGATAGTGTTTACTTCAGTGTTCAATGTTGACCTGCCTTTCAGCATGCCAAAAAGATAAGTGTAGGTAAAGAAAAATAAATAAGAGGCCAATCCATTATCTTCTAGTCGAGCCCAGACCTTCTTTATAAAGCAGAAAATTCTCTGTTTTGGATATGCAAGTACCAAAGATTCCAGATTTAAGCGGTTTTGTATTCATCTAACAAAACTACCTTATGTGTGCCAGGCACAGTTCTATTAATACTTGTTGGGGATATGGTAGCCAGAGAAGTTTGCTGTTCTTAGGAGGGACACTTTTATTAAGTAAAGATAGTTAATGAAAACAGTAAGATAATTTCAGATAGGAGAAAGAGTTATGAAAAAATACAATTTGAAGGGTATCAGGACATCCTGGTGGACTGTTTGTGGCTTTGTGAGAAGAGGAACTATGTACCTTGTAGGTTTGAGTGTTTTGAACAGTTGGAGATGCCTGTTAGGCATTCAAGTGGGGAAGGTAGGCAATGGGATATATGATTTCAGAGCTCAGAGTAGTGATGAAACCAGAAATATAGTTTGTGAGGTAATTGGCATAAATACAGTTCCAAAAGCAACTGGACTTGATGAGATCACCTAGAGAGAGCATATATGTATATAGCAAATGGTTTCCCTGTATTATAGTGCATTTATACTTTATTTTTATTTTGTTTGTAATTCTAGCCTCTGCTGCCCACTTCTTTATCAGTTGAAGATGCTGCCATATTGCTTCAGCAGGTGATGAGGGCATTCAGCAAACAGGCCTCAGCTGTAGTCTTTAGCGACACTGTTGTAGTCAGTGAAAAATTTATAAATGACTGTACAGAACTGTTCAATGAGATGATGCACCAGAAAGCTGAAAAGGTATGCCAGATTTCCTTTTATCTGCTAATCTTTTTTTTTTTTTATTGTACTTTAGGTTCTGGGGTACATGTGCAGATCATGCAGGATTGTTGCATAGGTACATACATACATGGCAAGGTGGATTGCTGTTTCCATTCCCCCTTAACCTATATCTGGCATTTCTCCCCATGTTATCCCTCCCCACCCCCTGCTGTCCCTCCCCTAGTCCACCTCCCAACTGACCCCAGTGTGTGATGCTCCCCTCCGTGTCCATGTGTCCTCATTGTTCAACACCTGCCTATGAGTGAGAACATGCAGGTGTTTAATTTTCTGATCTTATGTCAGTTTTACTAAGAATGATTTCCAGATTCACCTGTGTCCCTACAAAGGACACGAACTCATTGTTTTTATGGCTGCGTAGTATTCCATGGTGTATATGTGCCACGTTTTCTTTGTCTAGTCTATCATTGATGGGCATTTGGGTTTGTTCCAGGTCTTTGCTATTGTAAACAGTGCCACAGTGAACGTACTTGTGCATGTGTCTTTATAATAGAATGATTTATAATCCTTTGGGTATATAACCAGTAATGTGATTGCTGGGTCAAATGGAATTTCTATTTCTAGATCCTTGAGGAATTACCACACTGTCTTCCACAATGGTTGACCTAGTTTACACTCCCACCAGCAGTGTAAAAGTGCCTATTTCTCCACATCCTCTCCAGCATCTGTTGTCTCCAGATTTTTTAATGATCACCATTTTAACTGGCGTGAGGTGTATCTCAATGTAGTTTTGATTTGCATTTCTCTAATGACCAGTGATAAGCATTTTTTCATATGTTTGTTGGCCTCATATATGTCTTCTTTTGAAAAGGGTCTGTTCATATCCTTCACCCACGTTTGAATGGATTTGTTTGGTTTTTTCTTCAAAATCTGTTTTAGTTCTTTGTAGATTCTGAATATTAGCCGTTTGACAGATGGGTAGATTGCAAAAATTTTTTCCCATTCTTTTGCTTGCCAGTTCACTCTAATGATTGTTTCTTTTGCTGTACAGAAGCTCTGAAGTTTAATTAAATCCCATTTGTCTATTTTGGCTTTTGTTGTCATTGCTTTTGATGTTTTAGTCATTAAGTCCTTGCCTATGCCTATATCCTGAATGGTTTTGCCTAGGTTTTCTTTTAGGGTTTTTATGGTATTAGGTCTTGTGTTTAAATCTTTAATCCATCTGGAGTTAGTTTTAGTGTAAGGTGTCAGGAAGGGATCCAGTTTCTGCTTTCTGCACATGGCTAGCCAGTTTTCCCAACACCATTTATCAAACAGGGAATCCTTTCCTTATTGCTGGTTTTTGTCAGGTTTATCGAAGATCAGATGTTTGTAGATGTGTGGGGTTGCTTCCAAGGCCCCTGTTCTGTTCCATTGGTCTATGTCTCTGTTTTGGTACCAGTACCATGCTGTTTTGATTACTGTAGCCTTGTAGTATAGTTTGAAGTCAGGCAGCCTGATGCTTCCAGCTTTGTTCTTTTTGCTTAGGATTGTCTTGGCTATGCGGGCTCTCTTTTGGTTCCATAGGAAGTTTAAAGTGATTTTTTCCAGTTCTGTAAAGAGGGTCATAGGTAGCTTGATAGGGATAGCATTGAATCTATAAATTACTTTGGTCAGTATGGCCATTTTCACAATATTAATTCTTCCTAACCTTGAGCATGGAATGTTTTTCCATCTGTTTGTGTCCTCTCTTATTTCCTTAAGCAGTGGTTTATAGTTCTCCTTGAGGAGGTCCTTTACATCCTTTGTTAGTTGTATTCCTAGCTATCTTATTCTCTTTGTAGCAATTGTGAATGGGAGTTCACTCATGATTTGCCTCTGTTTGTCTGTTACTGGTGTATAGGAATGTTGTGTAATTTCTGCACATTGATTTTGTATCCTGAGACTTTACTGAAGTTGCTTATCAGTTTAAGGAGATTTTGGTCTGAGACTGGGGTCTCAAAAGAGACAATTTGACTTTCTCCTTTCCTAGTCGAATACCCTTTATTTCTTTTTCTTTCCTGATTGCTCTGGCTAGAACTTCCAATACTATATTGAATAGGAGTGATGAGAGATGGCATCCTTGTCTAGTGCCTGATTTCAAAGGGAATGCTTCAAGTGTTTGCACATCAGTGTGATATTGGCTGTGGGTTTGTCATAAATAGCTTTTATTATTTTGAGATACATTCCATCAATGTCTAGTTTATTGAGGGTTTTTAGCATAACAGGCTGTTGAAATTTGTCAAAGGCCTTCTCTGCATCTATTGAGATAATCATGTGGTTTTTGTCTTTGGTTCTATTTATGTGATGGATTACGTTTATAGACTTGCATATGTTGAACCAGCCTTCCATCCCCAGGGTGAAGCCTACTTGATCTTGATGAATAAGCTTTTTGATATGCTGTTGCATTCAGTTTGCCAGTATTTTATTGAAGATTTTTGTGTCGATGTTCATCATGGATATTGGCCTGACGTTTTCTTTTTTTGTTGAGTCTCTGCAGGGTTTTGGTATCAGGCTGATGTTGGTCTCATAAAATGAGTTAGGGTGGATTCCCTCTTTTTGTATTGTTTGGAATAGTTTCAGAAGGAATGGTACCAGCTCCTCTTTGCACGTCTGGTAGAATTTGGCTGTGAACCCATCTGGACTTGGACTTTTTTTGGTTGGTAGGCTATTAATTGCTGCCTCAGCTTCAGCCCTTGTTGTTGGTCTAGTCAGGGTTTCAACTTTTTCCTGCTTTAGGCTTAGGAGGGTGTAAGTGTCCAGGAATATATCCTTTTCTTCCAGATTTACTGGTTTATGTGCATAGAGTTGTTTGTAGTAATCTCTGATGGTAGTTTGTATTTCTGTGGAATCAGGGGTGATGTCCCCATTATCATTTTTTATTGCATCTATTTGATTCTTTCTCTCTTTTCTTTTTTATTAATCTGGCTAGTGGTCTATTTTGTTGATCTTTTCAAAAAACCAGCTCCTGGATTTAATTCATTTTTGGATGGTTTTTTGTGTCTCTGTCTCCTTCAGTTCTGCTCTGATCTTAGTTATTTCTTGTCTTCTGCTAGCTTTTGAGTTTTTTTATCTTGCTCCTGTAGCTCTTTTAATTTTGGTGATAGGATGTCAATTTTAGATCTTTCATCGCTTCTCATGCAGGCATTTATTGCTATAAATTTCCCTCTAGACACTGTTTTAAATGTGTCTCAGAGATTCTGGTATGTTGTGTCTTCATTGGTTTTGAAGAGCATCTTTATTTCTGTCTTGAAGAACATCTTTATTTCATGTCTCGTTGGTTTTGAAGAACATCTTTATTTCTGCCTTCATTTCATTGTTTATCCAGTTGACATTCAGGAGCCAATTGTTCAGTTTCCATGAAGTGGTGCAGTTTTGAGTGAGTTTCTTAATTCCAAGTTCTAATTTGATTGCACTGTGGTCTGAAAGAATGTATGTTATGATTTCCATTTTTTGAATTTGCTGAGGAATGATTGACTTCCAATTATGTGGTCGATTTTAGAGTGAGTGCGATGTAGTGCCAAGAATAATATATATTCTGTGGATTTGGGGTGGAGAGTTCTGTAAATGCATGTGAGATTTGCATGGTCCAGATCTGCTTTCAAGTCCTGGATATCCTTATTGATTTTCTTTCTCATTGATCTGTCTAATATTGACAGTGGAGTGTTAAAGTCTCCCACTATTATTGTGTGGGAGTCTAAGTCTCTTTGTAGGTAGTTAAGAACTTGCTTTGTGTATCTGAGTGCTCCTGCATTGGGTGCATATATATTTTTAGGATAGTTAGCTCTTCTTGTTGCATTGATCCTTTTACCATTATGTAATGCCCTTCTTTGTCTCTTGATTTTTGGCTTCCCATGGTGGCTGACCTGATCTTTCTCTTTGGCTGCCCTTAGCATTTTTTCCTTCATTTCAACCCTGGTGAATCTGATGATTATGTGCCTAGGGGTTGCTCTTCTTGAGGAGTATCTTTGTGGTGTTCTCTGTATTTCTTGTATTTGAATGTTGGCCTGCCTTGCTAGGTTGGGGAAGTTCTCCTGGATAATATCCTGAAGAGTGTTTTCCAACTTGGATTCATTCTCCCCATCACCTTCAAGTACACCAGTAAAGCGTAGATTAGGTCTTTTCACATAATCCCATATTTCTTAGAGGCTTTGTTCATTTCTTTTCACTGCTTTTTCTCTTTTCTTGCCTTCTCATTTTATTTCATTGAGTTGATCTTCAGTCTCTGATATCCTTTCTTCTACTTGATTATCTATTGAAACTTGTGTATGCACTGTGAAGTTCTTTTGCTCTGCTTTTCAGCTCCATCAAGTTGTCTTCTCTAATCTGGTTATTCTAGTTAGTGTTTCGTCTAACCTTTTTTCAAGGTTTTTACAGTTTCTTTGCATTGGGTTAGAACATGTTCCTTTAGCTCAAAGAAGTTCTTACACACCTTCTGAAGCCTGCTTCTGTCAATTCATCAAACTCATTCTCCATCCTCTTTTGTTCCTTTGCTGGTGAGGAGTTGTGATCCCTTGGTGGAGGAGAGGCGTTCTGGTCTTTGATGGTTTCATCCTTTTCGCGCTGGTTTCTTCCCATCTTCTTGCATTCATCTAGCTTTGATCTCGGGGAGCTGCTTGGGGAGGCAGCCTTTCCTTTGTCTGCCTGCAGAGGTGCCGCTGGGCTGCCACGGATTCAGTGGAGCTGCTGTGTGTTATTTCCTGCCTCTCTTGTTTACTCAGGAAGATTAGGCCTGCCTCTGCAATAGCAGCTGCCCTTCCCCCAGCCAAGCTCAATGGTTCCAGGTCGAGCTCAAACCGATGTGCTGGCTGCAAAACTCTCAAGCAAGAGGGCTTCAGTTTGCTGTGATTTGTAGGGGAGGGACCCACCTAACCATATCACCTGATTCCCTGCTTTCAGTTCCCCTTTTGTGTGTGTGTATGTGTGTATACACCCTTTTTTTATTGTTTTAGGTTCTGGGGTACATGTAAAGAACATGCAGTTTTGTTTCATAGGTACATACATGGCAGTGTGGTTTGCTGCCTCCATCCCCATCACCTATATCTGGCATTTCTCCCCATGTAATCCCTCCCCAACTCCCTATCCCACACTGTCCCTCCCCTAGTCCCCCAGCAGAGACCTCAGTGTGTGATGCTCCCCTCCCTGTATCATGTGTTCTCATTGTTCAGCAACTGCCTATGAGTGAGAACATGTGGTGCTTGATTCTCTGTTCCTGTGTTAGTTTGCTGAGAATGATGGTTTCCAGGTTCATCCATGTCCCTACAAAGGACATGAACTCATCATTTTTTATGGCTGCATAGTATTCCATGGTGTGTATGTGCCACATTCTCCCTGTCCAGTCTATCATCGATGGGCATGTGGGTTGTCCAAGTCTTTGCTATTGTAAACAGTGATGCAATCAACATTTGTTTGCATGTGTCCTTATAACAGAACAATTTATAATCCTTTGGATTATATACCCAGTAATGGGATTGCTGGGTCAAATGGAATTTCTATTTCTAGGTCTTTGAGGAATCACCACACTGTCTTCCACAATGGCTGAACTAATTTACACTCCCATCAACAGTGTAAAAGTGTTCCTATTTCGCCACATCCTGTTAGAATGGTGATCAGTAATGAATTTTTATGGGAGTCCAGAGTGAGTCTAAGTTGTTTGTCTGCTAAATATTAATTTGTGTTTTAGTAAATATTATCTTGTTCACTGCAGACCTAGGAACGTTCAATACAGCAGGAAAAATGAGACCAAATGTTATACTTACCACAAATATAAGAACGATATTTTCACTATGATTTCTTCTCAAAAATAAAGTGATTCAACTATGAAGGGTAATTTGTAGTACAATTACCTTTATTAACCTAATGACTCTTGTGATAGATAACTTGGGCAGAGAATGCTAGCAAGTTCACATTGGTCTACTTACTTTGAATGTTGGAAAAGAAACAACTTTCAAGGTACTGTGATTAAAAAAAAATCCACATTTTAGATTTCATCACAACATTTATAAAGAGTTTAAATTTCTTAATATTTTCCCCCTAAAACATTTATATTGATGTAATAATCAACTCCCTGGAATATTTGGAATACTCAAGAACTTCAAATGAACCTAGGCCAGGCTTCAATGTGTGTGACAACCTCTACTGGCTGAGGAGTTTTTAAATAAACAAAGAAAATATAATTATAGAATGAGAGTGCTACTAGAATTAATAGTGTCGACTCTATCCATCCAATTATTAACACATACTTACATTCAACTAATTGAAAAGTTCTATTGATGATATCACCAAAGAATATTTCAAATCTTTCCATTTGTTTCCGTCACCATTTTTACACTCCTGTCCAAACTTCTTTCCAACCTGATCTGCAATGGCCTCTTATCCTAGTTTCCACAGCTCATCCTGATCCATTGCCCTTCCCTTAAATTAATCCTATCTGTGGTTGGCTGCTAGTATAAGCTTTATAAAATACATTTGGACAAATTTTCTCAGAGTTTCTCATTACCCTTATGATGAAGTAAAGAAAAAAAAGAAAAAAAAATCATCCTCTTTGCTGGAAGCCCCTGAATGATTTAGCCACTGCTGACTCCACCATGATTTTTATACTACAACCAGCTCCTTATTCACTAAACTCTGCTTACGCTAGTCTTCTCTCTCATCCTTTAACTCGCCAAGACCTTCCCAGTCCCAAAGCACGTTGGTCCTCTTGCTGCTTCTTTTCTTCTATTTTCTGGTTAATTTCTGTTCATCCTTCAAGTCTTACCCTACACGTCTCTTTCCCAGGGCATCCTCCTCTGACATCCCTAACAAAGGGTTTAGTTAGGTAGCTATGCTATAACCTCTCACAGCATCCGGAAATTTTACTTTGTAGCACTTAACCATGATTTTATTCTAACAATTTTTATTGTATTGGCGTAATGTGTTTTTTTCCCCCTCCACTAAGCTCCTTGAAACCAGGTATGTTGTTCATAATTGACTTCCCTGATATCCTGCTGAAAAATTAAAATCACTTGAAGACAATGAAAAAAATCCTAACACCTACACCATGCCCAGGTCAATTAAATAAATGTTTAAGTGCTGGCCTGAGTATCAGTACTATTTTAAACTCCCTACTATTTTATTTTAAAGCTCTCATAGTGATTCAAATGGAATTCAAGATTGAGAACATCTGATTTTACACAATATTTGTCATAAAATAGAGGCTTAAGAAGCATTTGTTGTATTAAAGAGTAGATTAGAAATATTGAGATGGCTCCAAGACAAGGCATTCACATAGAAGCAAAATAATTAGCCAAGTTTAAACAAAATAGAAAATTTTGAAGAACCTTCTAAATAGGTTAGATGTCTTAATCTATGGAGATTTAAAAAATCATTATTCATATCCACTAAGAAAACACAATCTAAGTAAAGCTATATCTGACAAGTAAGTAAAGTAACTATAACCACAAAATAGAAGATAAGAAACTTGTTATAAATAAAAGAGTCATCTCCCAGTAGAAAAATAAATGTTTGTTTGGATTAGGGAGCAGTAAAAGAGAAATTACAGAGGTGTGAGGTTTGGGACCATCTGTATCCACAGAGCTTAACTAACAGGACTGAGAACTGAAGCCATCTCTGTCAACATGACTTAACCACTTTTTCCAGGGAAATCTTTCTCAGAAAGATAAGACTACAAACCAATAGATAGCTTCCGTGTTTGCTTCACTAAATTCTTACAAACCAATATATCTGAACAAACAGTTTTCTCATCTGGGCAAATAGTTCTCCTATGAGGACATTAGATTGCTCATGTGGACAAACATCTCATTTGTCAAACTCACTTCAAGACTCTCATCTTGCTGGGTCCACCAATTGTAAATTATTGTACGATTTACTTTGTCCTATCCTAATCAGTTTCTCAACTTGAGACACTTGCCTTAAGCTACTTGAGCCCTGATATCAAAAGCCTTTCCATCTTCTGCTGACTTCCCCATTTTGAAGACCCACTAAGCGTCTTTCAAAATGAGAAACCTTTCTGAAAAGTCCTTTGACATTGATCAGATTTGAAAAACTGTATCTTCAGCGGAAGCAGACTTTGTTTCCATCTTTTCTCTATCGACAACAGTTTCCATCTTTTCTCTAACTACAACACAGACAAATAGTAAGAAAAAAATTATGATCCGGGTTTGCATTTCACTTCTAAGCCAGGACTTTATTACATGTGCATAAGAATTTAACAAGTGGTGTGTCAAGACTTGAATGTACCTAAATAAAACCAAACGAGCAAATCTCATCCTTAATTTGGAGAAACTTCTGCTCCATAGGAAGTAGAGTGGTCCATGGTACACAATGTCTTGAAAACAAATACAGTCTCTCTACCTCTGAATGTAGAGGATAGTACAGAGACTTGTTCTCTGAGGCCCAAGTACCTTTAACTAGAAGGGGTGTGTATAAAGCCTTTCTTTAGCCACAGGTACCAGTTATATTTTTCAAGTCTTCTTAAGTTATCACAATTACTTAGGACCCAAAGGGAAGGCAGGGTAAACAATTAACATCCTCTATCCTCTGACAAAATGCTATACATCAAGTCAATCTCTATCTTAATAGTCAGCAAATAGATCAACACACCATGTATTTATTTGGCCCAGATAATTAGAATAAAAACAAGACAAAAAAATTAGGTTGTGGTTCAAGTTATAAAATTCTATTATCTTTTAATCACATATCTTAACAAGGGCATTTTGAATATATATTAGGCCATTACTGCATTGCTACAAAGAAATACCTAAGACTATATATTTATAAGAAAAGAGGTTTAATTGGTTCATGGTTCTGAAGGGTGTGCAGGAAGTGTAGTGGCATCTGCTTCTCATGAGGCCTCATGATGCTTCCAATCATGGCAGAAGGAGAAGGGGGAGCAGGCACATTACATAGCAAAAGCAGGAGCAAGTGAGGGGGGCGATGCGTCACACTTTTAAACAGCCAGGTCTTATAAGAAGTCACCTCGCTATGGTAAGGTCAATCTAAAGGAATGACGTTACACCATTCATGAAAAGTCTACCCCCACAATGCAGCTACCTCCAACCAAGATCCAACTCCAACATTGGGGATTATGCCTCAACATGAAATTTGAGTGTGGTAAGTATCTAAACCATATTATTCCACCCCTGGGCTCCCTTAAATTTCATGTACTTCTCATATTCAAAATACAATCATCTTTACCTAACAGTCCCCGCAAAGTCATAACTCATTCCAGCATTAACTCAAAAGTCCTAAGTCCAAGTCTAAAGTCTCTTCTGAGACTCATCTTCTTCTACCTATGAGCCTGTAAAATCAAAGCAAGTTATCTATTTCTAAGATCCAATAGAAGTAGAGGTATTAGGTAAACACTGCCATTCAAAAAGGCAGGAATCAGCCAAAGGAAATGAGCCATAGGTCTCATCCAAGTTCAAAACCCAGCAGGGCAATATTAAATCTTAACATTACAAAATGATCTCCTTTGACTCCATGTACCGCATCCAGAGAACGCTGCTGTGAGGAGTAAACTCCCAAAACCTTGAGCAGCTCCACCTCTATGGCTTTGCAGTGTTCAGGCCCCACAGCTTCTCCCACAGGTTGGGGTTGTGTACTTGTGACTTTTTTATGTGCAGGTATAAGCTGCCCATAAGGCTTTATACCTTTTCCACAGCTCCACTAAGCATTGCTTTTGCAGAGACTCTGTGGGGGGGCTCCAACCCCACATTTCCTTTCCACATGGCTCTAATAGAGGTTCTTTGCCAGGGATCCACCTCTGCAGCAGCATTCTGCCTGGACATCTAGACTTTTCCATACATCCTCTGAAATCTAGGCTATCAAACCTCAATTCTTGCACTCTGTGCACCCACAGGCTTAAAACCACATGAAAGACACCACCTTGTGGAGCTGCAGCCTAAGCTGTACCCAGGTCCCTTTTAGCTGAAGCTGGAGCCAGAGTGGCCAGATGGAGAGCAGTATTCCAATGATGCACAGGGCAATGGTGTCCTGGGTATGGCTTATGAGATTATTCTTCCCTCCTAGGCCTCCTGGGCTGTGATGGGAAGGGCTTCCCTGAAGGTCTCTGAAATGCCTTTGAGGCCCTTTTCCTACTGCCTTGGCTTTCAACACTTGCCTTCTTTTTAGTTATACAAATTTCTCTAGCAAGTGGTTGCTCAGCACCCTGCTTAACTTCTGAAAATGGGCTTTATTTTCTGTCACATGGCCAGCCTGCAAATTTTCCAAATATTTATGCTCTGCTTTTCTTTTAAACTTAAATTTTGGCCGGGTGCAGTGGCTCATGCCTGTAATCCCAGCACTTTGGGAGGCCAAGGTGGGTGTATCACAAGGTTAGGAGTTCGAGATCAGCCTGGCCAAGATGCTGAAACCCTGTCTCTACTAAAAATACAAAAATTAGCTGGGCGCGGTGGCACGTGCCTATAATCCCAGCTACTCAGGAGGCTGAGGCAGGAGAATCACTTGAACCTGGGAGGCGGAGGTTGCAGTGAGCTGGGATCATGCCATTGCACTCCAGCCTGGGTGACAGAGTGAGACTCCGCCTAAAAAAAAAAAAAAAAAAAACCATAAATTCCAACTTTAAGCCACTTCTTTGCTCCTATATCTGAATATATAGGTTGCTAGAAGCAGCCAACCCACATCATGAATGCTTTACTGCTTATAAATGTCTTTCACCAGATACCCTAAATTATCACTCCGAAGCTCAAACCTCCACAAAGCTCTAGGGTAGGGGCACAATGCAACCAAACTCTGCTAAGGCACATGTGTGACCTTTGCTCCAGTTCTCAATAAATTCCTCATTTGCATCTGAGACCTCTGCATATTGGACTTCACTGTCCATATCACTATCAGCATTTTGTTCACAGCCATTCAGCCAGTCTCTAAGAAGTTCCAAACATTCCTTCCTACTCCTGTCTTCTTCTGAGCCCTCCAAACTATTCCAACCTCTGCCTTTTACTGAGTTCCAAAGGTGCCTCCACATTTTTGTTATAGGAATGGCCCATTTCTTGACACCAATTTTCTGTATTAGACTGCTCTTGCATTGCTATAAAGAAATACTTGAGAATGGATATTTTATAAGATGTTTAATGAACTCATGGTTCTGCAGGCTATACAGGAAGCATAGCAGATTCTGCTTCTGAGGAGACCTCAGGAAGCTTCCAATTGTGGTGGAAGGCAAAGTGGGAGCAGGCATACATGACAAAAGCAGGAGAAAGGTACAGGGTGAGGTGCCACACACCTTTAAACAGCCAGGTCTTGTGAGAAGTCACTCACTATGGGAAGGATATCACCAAGGGGATGGTGCTAAACCGTTTATGAGAAACCCATCCCCATTAGCCAATCATCTCCGACAAGGCTCCACAATCAACATTGAGGATTACATTTCAACATAAGATTTTGGCTGGGCAAATATCCAAACCATATCAGAATAAACAAATTACCCGTATGATATTGATCAGAAATTAAAACCATGCAACTTCACCTGTGTCAGCTTCCTAGGCTCCACTGATATGAAGCTTCTGATTTCATATTTTGAGAATGTTGTTGAATTGTAATTACTGTTATTTATTGTTTAGTCCAAAATATTTGTAGATGTAGGTCTGAGCAACAAGAGAGGTTGTTTTTAACCTTATCTGCCTTCTGTTCTTTTCTTTCTCATTCTGTTCTTCCTTCCTTCCAACAAGAACATAAAAACTCTTAACGAATGGTTACCTCAACTGAATTTGTTTTCATTCACCATGACAATATCTGTACTTGAAATTGTATACATTTGTATGTAATTTAATTCTCAAGTTGGATTTACTTTAGGCTTTCTGATTTTGTTTAAGAAGGTAAGTTTGTTTAAGAGTATTTCACACATGGAAATTATGAAACTACAAAATTCTTCACTAAATAAAATCAAAGTTATCTTGTGAGTCTCTTGCGGTATGTGTGTTTGTACAGAAAATGTACTGATCATCTTCTCTTTACTAGGCAATGTGTTAAGAGCTGAGCACTAAATTCTGCCACATTCACTAATCACAGCAAAGGTATCACATTTATTTCAGAGTTACAAATGTCATCATACCTCCTGCTGGTCCATGTTACTGCTAATCTTATCATAAGTATATTTTTATATTTATTATTTTAATCTAACAATCTGAAATCTCTTTAATAATATTTAATCTCTTTAGCAATCTCTTTAATAATCCTAAAAATTACACTACCAAAAGAAATGATAAGAGTCTCTTCCAGGAAGAATAGAAAACAAAAAACAAACTTCTTTAACTTTTACCTTCTAAAATAATTTCTCTTTGATAAAGAAGTTACTTTTCCTCTTTCTTTCTTATCTATTCATAATAAAGGCTATAATGCATGTGTACTTGGATTCAACAAGAAGATGTCACAACATGTGAGAAGATGAGGTAGAAAAGATGGAAGTGTTAAAAAGAAACTTTTGTGAATGAGAGATTAAACTTTTTGGCTTTAATAGAGATGGCTGATCTAAGACTGATGGGTACAGAAATAGACATTAGCTCAATAGAAGAAAGAACATTCTCAGAATTAAAGCAATAAATAAAAGGGAATGCAATTTCTCATGAATTCTTTGTCTCTGGAGTTATCAGGGAAAGACCAGGTAGCCACTTAGTAAGTACATCCAAATGAAATAAAAGGACAGAGGACTGATTTAAATTGTTCTTTACCAACGTGTGAGACTTTTAGGTGGTGGCTGTTAAGTAAGTGGCTTCTCTTAATTGTTACCAGGAATAGATGTTTGAGCACTTCTGCCCACTGTCATCTCATCATCAGAGTTACCAAGGAAGACACAACTTAGTCAAACACTGAATGGAACAACATTTTATTCACATAGGGAAGTGACAGAGCAAGACTGGCTTCAGGAGTGGGTGCCAATCCCTATGGCCAGTGGGTCCCTTCCATCAGCTAATGCAAGGAAATTAGCCAGCACTCCTCTTGTGTCACAATAGAAGGACCTTGTTCCCTCCATATAGGGAACAGATGTAGCAATTGGGTTGGTCAGGTGCTGCAAAGTGCACATGCTTAAGCAGAACAAAGAAGTGAAGACTGAGTTTGAAACAGGAAAGACATTCCCACACGAGTCCATCACAGGCTGTGAGAACTCTGTAACTCTTGGTAAGGAAGTGCTCCAAGTCGAGGGCCCATCCTTAGGGGGCCAACAGGGAGCTGAAAGACTGTATGTTTGAGACTGCCTTTCCCCAAACTAGCATGTTACCTTAACTAAATAGGGGAGTTTGCATTCACTCTCTCTTTAATTCCAGTAAGAGAAAGACTGAGTTCAGAACTAGTAGAACTTTAACACTTAGCAATCTTCTTTTTAACCAAGTGAAGGGAGGTCCTAGGCCCAGAATGTTTAATGGGTAACAGTCATTCAGTGGAACTTGTTATATTCATACTCATTTTTATTTATGACAAATGAGTCTGGATTTTTTTACTTAAGATAGTAATACAAAGTTTACTCTTTAAGTAAATATGTAAAATGTGAGATAACTTTAAAATACAGTAGTCCTCCCTTATCTGCTGTTTCACTTTGCAGGGTTTCTGTTGCCTGGGGTCCATTGTGATCCAATAGTATGGAAAGGAAAATTCCTGAAATAAACCCTTCATAAGATGAAATTGTGTGCTATTCTGAGTGGTGTGATGAAATCTCATGCTGGCCAGTGTTAGCCCACCAGGAATGTAAACCTTCCCTTTGTCCAGGGTACCACACTACAGATGCTACCCAGTTCTTAAATCACAAGAAGGATAAGTACAGTAAAATGAGCTATTTTGAGACAGAAAGAGAGAAAGAGACCATAATTATATAACTTTTATTACAGTTATAATTATTTTATTATTATTAGTTATTACTAATCTCTTACTGTGCCTATTTTATAAATAGAACTTTATTATAAGTATATATTTATTAAAAAAACATAGTATCTATAAAGTTCAGTACTACCTGAGTTTCAGGCATCCACTGAGGGTCTTGGAACCTATCGCAGGATAAGGGGAACTACTGTATTAAGTAAATGAGAGTATAGGTAGCAATGTTTACGTCAAAAATTATTAAGTAATACGCAAATAGTGAAGTTTGGAAAATGCTAAATGAGATTATAAATGAAATAATTTAATTCTGAAATTTTGTGGCACAAATTGCATTTCATTTTGCAACTAGGTATTAGGGAGGGTGAAAGATATTTCTGTTGGTCCCAACCTTTAAACATTTAACTTAGTGATATGGTTTGGCTGTGTCCCCACCAAAATCTCATCTTGACTTCCCATATGTTGTGGGAGGAACCTGGTGGGAGGTAATTGAATTATGGGGGCAAGTCTTTCCCACGCTACTCTTGCGATAGTGAATAAGTCTCACAAGATATGATGGTTTTAAAAAAAGGAGTTTCCCTGCACAAGCTCTCTCTCTTTGCCTGCTGCCATCCATGTAAGATGTGACCTAGTCTTCATTACCTTCCACCATGATTGTGAGGCTTCTCCAGCCACGTGGAACTGTAAGTCCAATTAAGTCCTTTTTCCTGTATAAATTACCCAGTCTCAGGTATGTCTTTATCATCAATGTGAAAATGGACTAATACAGTAAATTGATACCAGTAGAGTGGAGTGCTGCTTAAAAGATACCCAAAGATGCAGAAGTGACTTTGGAACTTGGTAACAGGCAGAGGTTGGAACAGTTTGGAGGGCTCAGGAGAAGACAGAAAAGTTTGAGAAAGTTTAGAACTTTCTAGAGACTCATCGAATGGCTTTGACAAAAATGCTGACAGTGATATGAAAAATAAGGTCCAGGCCAAAGTGGTCTCAGATGGAGATGAGGAACTTGTTGGGAACTGGAGCAAAGGTGACTCTTGTTATATTTTAGCAAAGACACTGGCAGCATTTTGCCACTGCCCTAAAGATTTATGGAACTGTGAACTCGAGAGAGATGATTTAGGATATCTGGTGGAAGAAATTTCTAAGCAGCAAGGCATTCAAGATGTGACTTGGGTGTTGTTAAAGGCATTCGGTTTTAAAAGGGAAACAAAGCATAAGAGTTCAAAAAATGTGCAGCCTGACCATGTGATAGAAGAGAAAACCCCATGTTCTGAGGAAAAATTCAAACTGGCTGCAGGAATTTGCATAAATAATGAGGAGCCAAATGTTAATCCCTAAGACAACAGGGAAAATGTCTCCAGGACATGTCAGAGGTCTTCACTCATGGCAGCCTCTACCATCATAGGCCTAGAGGCCCAGAAGAAAATGGTTTTGTGGGCCAGGCCCAGGGTCCCCATGCTGTATGCAGTCTAGGGACTTGGTGCCCTGTGTGCTAGCCACTCCAGCTGTGACTAAAAGGGGCCAAGGTACAGCTTGGGCTGTTGCTTCAGAGGGTGGAAGACCCAAGACCTTGCAGCTTCCATGTGGTGTTGAGCCTGAGGGTACACAGAAGTCTAGAATTGAGGTTTGGGAACTTCCTCCTGGATTTCAGAAGATGTATGGAAACACCTGGATGTCTAGGCAGAAATTTGATGCAGGGACAGGGCTCTCATGTCTCATGCCCTCTGCTAGGGCAGTGTGGAAGGGAAATGTGGGGTCAGAACCACTATACAGAGTCCCTGCTGGGGCACTGCCTAGCGGAGCTGGGAGAAGAGGGCCACCATCTTCCAGACCCCAGAATGGTAGATTCACTGACAGCTTGCACCGTGCTTCTGGAAAAGCTGCAGACACCCAATGTCAGCCTGTGAAAGTAGCTGAGAGGGAGGCTGTATTCTGCAAAGCCACAGTGGGACAGAGCTGCCCAAGACCATGGGAACCTACCTCTTGCATCAATGTGACCTGGATGTGAGACATGGAGTCAAAGGAGATAATTTTGGAGCTTCAGTATTTTACTGCCCTACTGGATTTAGGACTTACATGTGGTCTGTAGCCTCTTTGCTTTGGCTAATTTTTCCCATTGGGAATGGCTGTATTTATCCAATGTCTGTACCCCTACTACATCTAGGAGGTAATTAACTTGCTTTTGATTTTACAGGCTCATAGGTGGAAGGGACTTCCCTTGTCTTGCATAAGACATTGGACTGTGGACTTTTGAGTTAATGCTGAAATGAATTGAGTCTCTGCAGGACTGTTGGGAAGGCATGATTGATTTTGAAATGTGAAGATATGAGATTTGGGAGGCACCAGGGGTAGAATTATATGGTTGGCTATGTTCCCACCAAAATCTCATCTTGAATTCCCACAACCTGGTGTGAGGTCATTGAATCATGGGGGCAAGTCTTCCCCATGCTGTTCTGGTGATAGTGAATATGTCGAATGAGATCTGATGGCTTTAAAAAGAGGAGTTCACTGAATGAGCTCTCTCTTTGCCTGCTGCCATCCATATAAGATGTGACTTGCTCTTCCTTGCCCTCTGCCATCATTATGAGGCTTCCCCAGCCACGTGGAACTGTAAGTCCCTTTTTGTTGTATAAATTACCCAGTCTTGGGTATGTCTTTATCAGCAGTGTGAAAATGGATGAATACACTTAGATATACACAGAACACAATTCTACTAGCAACTAGTTGTGAAAAATTGTTTAGAAGCTAATTTCAAGTATATAGACAAACTGCAAAATATTTATATTTTGAATCAGGGAGTGATATTTTCTACACCTGGTTCCATTTGTAACCTTTCATTAAAAGTGACCATTTGCACTTATTACAGAAATAACAAGACTTAAAACTTAGTAGAAATACACCATCTATAAACATAATCTTATTAATTACATCTGACACATTAGTCAAATGATACCTTGAGGAAGTTGAAATAAGCTAGCTAAGTAAAAAATATTGTATAGGCTCTCCATTCGTCAGGGTTCTACAGAGAAGGAGAATCGTGTGTGTGTGTGTGTGTGTGTGTGTGTGTGTACTAAAATTTTTTTTAAGAAGTTGTCTAATGCAATTATGGGAGCTGGCAAATATAGAATTCCCAGGGCAGGTCACAAGGTTAGAAACTCAGGAAGTGGTGTTGTAGTGTATAATGTGAAATTTGTAGGGCAGGCCAGCAGGCTAGAAACTCTGAGAATTTATATGGTTTAATCTTGAAACAGAATCATTCTTTGGGACACTTCAGTTTTTGTTCTTAAGGCCTTCAAACAGCTCGCAGGAGGTAAACTGTTTTAATCAAAGACAACTAATTGTATATGTTAATCACATACAAAGAATACCTTCACAACAAAATCTAAACTAGTGTTTGACTAAGCAACTGTGCACCACAGCCTACCTAGCTGACACATAAAATTTAACCAATATGGAGTCTAAGAATTACAATTTGTCTTTTTGAAAGGGGAAGAGTTTAGAGCTGGAGCAAACACTGACTTCCAACTACTCTTTTCACCTTGCAGGTTTCTGTAACCTTGAAACAATTACTTAACACCCTTGAAAACCTGTTTACTCATCTGAAAATGAGAATATAGTATTATTTATATTACAATTGATGAAAAAGTACGTGGGAGAATTCTTATAAAGTATGAAATCGTGTGTGTGTGAAAGTATGAAATAATGTGCACTTTGTAAATGCTCAATAATGGTGAAAATAAAAAAGAAATATCTAGACTACTTTAAACTTGACAAGAGCTATTTTGACATCTATGCAATCAGCATTACTCTGAATTAAAGAAAAATTTGTTCTGAAATTCGTTAGTATTTCTCTCATAAGCAAAAGGCTGGGTTATTAACTAAGTATTAGTCCAGTTCAGTTTCTAATTTAGTAAAATCTTATTTCAATTCACTACTGGAACATATTTTCTTATTGTAACATACAATATGTCAACTGTAGAATTTTAAAACTCTTGTATTACTTGGAATGAGTTATATTATGAATTTTCTATTTATTTCTCTTGTTTTATCTAAATCTAATCTAGTTTATAATCCACTCAGGTTTGAGAGGTATTTTTTAATATTCTACATGAAATATATATATAACATATATTTTATTAATTTAGGAAAGAGTTCATAATAATTTTGAATTGATATTTTCAATCTTTAAAATATTTATCTATAGAGTTTGAAATCACTCCAGTTTTAAAAAGACAGGTTTTTTGGTAAAAATGCTAAAATTAAAAAATCATATTGGTTAAAAATTCAGGCAATATGTAACAATCCAAAAAAGTTAGAGAAAGGCAAAAACTAAATTTCACCATATGACTGCTTATTAACATTTGTCTACATCATTTTAGATCTTGCTTATGCAAATACGTAAATAAGACTTTTTGTATATTGCAGTGCTTATGGAAAAATGAATGAATAAATGAATGGTTGGTGGAGAGAGTGTAATGATAACAAAATAAATAAGTGACGAGAGAGATAGAAACACAAAGAGATAATCAGACAAAAATGGGATCATTCTAAAATGATTTTGAAAGCTTCTTGGTAAATTTAGTTTAACTTAAATTTAACAATTAAGATATTGCAGAGAGGATGAAGTAACTGCTAACTGCAAATGGTTCTTTACCATAAGATAAACTTTCTTAAAGTACCCTCTAAGGTTAATAAAGATGTGAATAAAACATCAAGAGGTAGTCTCCTTATTTTTACTAATACTACATGATTCATGATTGGACCATATCTGTTCACCAGTGAGATACATTGCTGATTTGGGCAAGAGAGATGAAAATACTGAAAATCAGACTTTGAAATGCTTACTTGTGTCTCAGGTGTATGCTTTGTCTGCGTGGCACATAAGAAGCGTTGAAAGAATTTCTTAGCATGAATCAGTGAATTAACTTCTGGAGAGTGGATGGAGGAGACTATTGTAAGCTCTACATAGTTTTGCTGAACTGAACTGTTTACACTCAGCTGGCCTCTAGAGCTTATTTACCTTAGGGGGAATATTGCTATCAGTACTTACTAACATGATATGTTGGGCAAAAAACCTTAGAATCTAGGATTTTTATCTTCTTTCTGCTACTTTATACACATTTGACCTTCGGTCAATCAACTTGCTAGGTGAAAATTTCTACAGCTTCAAAATTAGGATTATTGGGAGGACTAAATTATATAATTGACTCTAGATCAATGTCTGGAATATTAAAATATTCAATAACTATCATTTGAAAAGACTGTTAGGGATAATATAAACAAGCATATATCTTTATTTTTTGATCTGTGAAATTCTTTAAGATAAGGTTCTATTATATTTGAAACTGTATGCCCCATTCTCATTTGAATTATGAACTAGGTGAGCATCATAAATAGTGCCAACTAAAATTGATTAATTTCTCTCTCCATATTCAGGATCAAAACAGGCAAAACCTTGGGATCCTACAACTAGTGATTATGTTTTAGAGTAGTTTAATACAAGGAAGTCATGATTTGAACATTATGTGGAACATTTATAGGCAAATTCCCTTTGGCTATACTGGCATTTTATAAACATATTGGCAAATGTCAGCAATTTGCATGTTAGAAATATCTTCTCTGATTTAGAATTTCAAATAATTTAGTTATGAAATTTAGTTATGAAATTATACTCCCTACATTCTGCAAAGGCTTGGCATAAATGGTTTTGAATATGATTAACAGTTAATCTAGGCAAAGCTTATATTTTCTGATCAGAGAAGCTGTGGCTATGTAAACATAGGCATATGTAAATGTAAATAAAAGGTGTCAAGAGATTCTGTTTCCCCTGGAAGCATGGTTTCTAAGTATCACATCTCTATGCTTTATCAAACCTCCCTATAAGTCCAAAGGAGTCCGATGCTTGTTACAAGAGTAGAGAGGACTAAGTAGTGCAATGGGTCACAAGACAGAAGAAAGAGGAAACAGAAGGTTACTAAATAGCTAGGGTGTATCAGGGCTTGGTTCTTCACCTTTATGATTTTGAGCAATCTTCATCAAAGTACTGCAAATTTCTCAGAATGCAGACAAAGAAGGAGAGCCTTGGAAAAATTAATAACTTTCCCAGATGCAAGAGACCAGTAGTTCCTGGGATTGAATTAGCACTCAAGTCTTTTGACTCCTAATCCTAATTTTGTCTGAAATGTACATTGTGTATATTTGATTGATGCACAAAAGGTTTCATAATCATTCTGAATTCATTTTTAAGTCTTTAAAACATTTATGTCACAGAGACCCATTATATTAAAAATTTTAAATTTGTTTTGGAAAGATAATAAAATAAAAAATTATAATCATTTAAAATTGCAACAATACATAAATACATCTTCCTACTATACTGTTCTGACTCTATAATTTAAAAAATGCTTCAGCCAGGTGCAGTGAATCACACTTGTAATCCCAGCTCTTTGGAAGGCCAAGGCAGGTAGATCACGAGGTCAGGAGTTCGAGACCAGCCTGGCCACCATAGTGAAACCCTGTCTCTACAAAAAATAGAAAAAATTAGCCAGGCACAGTGGTGGGCTCCTGTAATTCCAGCTACTTGGGAGGCTGAGGCAGGAGAATCACTTGAACACGGGAGGCAGAGGTTGCAGTGAGCCGAGATAATGCCACTGCACTCTAGCCTGGGTGACAGAGCAAGACTCCATCTCAAAATAATAATAATAATAATAATAATGCTTCTAAAATGCTCTTTGGCTATCTCTCATAATAAACAATTAAGAAAATAAACAATCAAATGTATTTTATCATAGTCAATAATTTGTGAAATCAGAATTCAATTTTGTATATAGCTGATTGTAAAGTTCATTATATGTTACTTATCCACCCTTCCTTTTAGATTTAAATACCGTATGTTAGCCCCATAAAACTAAGGAATATATTCTTGTATTCTTCTTTGTTGTATATCCAGTACCTAGGACGGTGTTTAACATGCAGTTGTTCTTCAGGCAAATGCATATTAAATAGATGTAGACCATTGAAGATATGGCATCCATGAGTCCCATCTGGGAATTCCAGGAATTCTCTCTCTCTCTTTCTCTCTCTCTCTCCCTCTCTCTCTCATTCCATTGTAGCTCTATCCCATTGCCTACTTGCCCACAAGCCCTAATTGGTTCAGAACATGGAGAGCAGAAGGAGTGATATTTAGGCTGTTCCCAGAATCCAAACCCAAATGAAACAATAAGTAACAGGAAGAGGGAGCCTATCATCAAAACAGAAATTTGAATACTTGTAACACTGGAATTGAGAATGTACCTTAGAGCAATGGCTGTAGTTGGCCTTGCTAATTTTTCTCTATCTTCAAATCCAGAATGCTGGGGTTCCTCTCTAGGGAAGTAGGTCTGAAGCCTCTTGAAAGATGTTCACTGCCTCAATTAGCAGGAAAAGAGATGAGATTACCTGATGTAGTAGGCTTGAAAAGACAATTAAGTAATCCCCTTAATTTAAACTAAGTAGGGTAAACAGATTTTTAAGTGTACAGATTTGGGCTTGTGGGTAGGCAGACAGAATGAAAGACAGAAAGAGATAAGACAACAGCAGCTGGAAAAGACAGTCTGGGAATATATCTCTGTCAAAATAGCCTAAAAATAGTGAAATAATATTCTTAGGGGAGCTGATACCTGAGACAGGATTCAAGATGATTCAGAAATGAGTAATCAAATAGCAATCAATTTAGATGAATAGTATAGAATTAGCTGGCAAAAGGAAAATGAATATGTTAAATTGTATTATTTAGAAGATATTTCCATAGTAAGTTATTGATATGGTTTAGCTCTGTGTCCCCATCCAAATCTCATGTTGAATTCCGATCCTGAGTGTTGGAGTTGGTGTCTAGTGGGAAGTGATTGGGTTATGGGGGTGGTTTCTAACGTTTTATCAATATCCCCCTCTAGTGCTGTTTGAGTAAGTTTTCACATCTGGTGGTTTAAAAATAAGTATCATTTTCCACTTCATTCTCTCTCTCTCTTTCTCTCTCTCTCTGTCTTCCCCCTGCTCAGCCATTTGAAAATGTGCCAGCTTCCTCTTCACCTTTCAGCATGATTGTAACTTTCCTGAAGCTTCCCCTAGCATGCTTCTTGTATAGTCTGCAGAACCATGAGCTAATAAAAGCTCTTTTATTTATAAGTTACTCAGTTTTAGGTAGTTCTTTATAACAAATAAAGAGAATAAAATAATACAGATGATTAATACTAGAGAAGTAGGGCAATGCTACAAAAATACCTGAAATGTGAACACAACTTTGGAACTGGGTAATGGGCAGAGGTTGCAGCAGTTTGGAGGGCTCAAAGGAAGACAGGAAGATGAGAGGAGGTTTGAAACTTACTAGAGACTTGTTGAATGATTTTGACCAAAATGCTGATAGTGATGTATGCAATGAAGTCCAGGATGAGGTGGTCTCAGATGAAGATGAGGAACTTATTGGGAACTGGAGTAAAGGTCACTCTTGCTGTGCTTTAGCAAAGAGACTGGTGGTTTTTTGCTCCTGCCCTAGAGATCTGTGGAACTTTGAACTTGAAAGAGATGATTTGGGGTATCTGGTGGAAGAAATGTCTAAGCAGCAAAGTATTGACGATGTGACCTTGCTGCTTCTAACAGCATACACTCATATGTATGAATGAAAAGATTATCTGAAACTGGAACTTATATTTTAAAGAGAAGCAGAACATAAAAGTTTGGAAAATTTGCAGCCTGCCCATGTAGCAGAAAAAAATTCCATTTTATGAGGAGAAATTCACGCAGCTGCAGAAATTTGCATAGGTAAAGAGGAGCTAAATGTTAATAGCCACAACAACGGGAAAAAATGCCTCTAAGATATTTCAGACCTATGCAACCCCTCCCATTATAGGCCCAGAGATCTAAGAGAGAAAGATTGTTTTGTCAGTTAGGCCTAGGGACCTGCTGCTCTGTGCAGCCCTGGGATTTGGCATCCTGCATCCCAGCCACTCCAGCTTGAGCCATAGCTAAAAGGCACAAAAAATACAGATCAGGCAATTTCTTTAGAGGGTACCAGCCCAATCCTTGGTGGCTTCCATGTGGTATTGGTCCTGTGGGTCCAAAGAAGGCAAGAGTTGAGGCTTGGAAGCCTCCACCTAGATTTCAGAGGATCGATGGGAATACCTGGATGTCTAGGCAGAAGTTTGCTTCAGGGTTTGAGCCCTAATCTCTACTAGGGCAGTGGGAATGGAACATGTGGGGTTAAAACCCCCATACAGAGTCCCCACTGGGTCACTTCCTAGTGAAGCTGTGAAAAGAGGGCCACCATCATCCACATCTCAGAATTATAGATCCACCAACAGCTTGCACTAGGTACCTGGAAAAGCTGCAGGCACTCCACACCAGCCTATGAAAGCAGCTGCAAGGGCTATACCCTGCAGAGCCACAGGAACAGAGCAGCCCAAGGCTTTGGAAGTACTACCTTTGCATCAGTGTGGCCAGGATGTGAGACATGAAGTCAAAGAAGACTATTTTGAAACTTGAAAATTTAATGTCTACCCTGCTAGTTTTATGACTTGCATGGGACCTATAGATCCTTTGTTTTGGAAGATTTATCCCTCTGGGAATGGGTCTATTAACCTAATCCCCATACCTCATCCATATCTTGGAAGTAACTAACTTGTTTTTGGTTTTCTGTTTTTTGTTTTTTTTAATTATTTCACAGGCTGATAGGTAGAAGGGACTTCCCTTGTCTCAGATGAGACTTTGGACTCAGACTTTTGAGTTAATGCTGGAATGAGTTAAGACTTTGGGAAACTGTTGAGAAGGCATGTCCTCCAAGGGATCATAACTCCTTACCAGCAAGGGAACAAAACTGGATGGAGAATGAGTCTGATGAACTGACAAAAAGCAGGCTTCAGAAGGTGGGTAATAACAAACTTCTTTGAGCTAAAGGAACGTGATCTAACCCAATGCAAAGAAACTAAGAACCTTGAAAAAAGGTTAGATGAAATGCTGACTAGAATAACCAGCTTAGAAAAGAAGATAAACGACTTGATGGAGCTGAAAAACACAGCATGAGAACTTCCTGAAGCATACACAAATTTCAATAGCTGAATTGATTAAGCAGAAGAAAGGATATCAGAGATTGAAGATCAACTCAATGAAATAAAATGAGAAAGCAAGATTAGGAGAAAGAGTGAAAAGAAATGAACAAAGACTCCAAGAAATATGGGATTATGTGAAAAGACCTAATCTACATTTGATCTGTGTACCTGAATGTGACGGGGAGAATGAATCCAAGCTAGAAAGCAGTCTTCAGGATATTATCCAGGAGAACTTCCCCAACCTAGCAAGGCAGGCCAACATTAAATCCAAGAAATACAGAGAACACCACAAAGCTATTCCTTAAGAAGAGCAACCGCAGGCACATAATCATCAGATTCACCAGTGTTGAAATGAAGGAAAAATTGCTAAGGGCAGCCATAGAGAAAGTTTGGGTTATCCACAAAAGTAAGCACATCAGACTCACAGTAGATCTCTTGGGAGAAACCGTGCAAGCCAGAAGAGAGTGGGGCCCAATATTCAACATACTTAAAGAAAAGAACTTGGAACCCAGAATTTCATATCTAGCCAAACTAAGCTTTATAAGTGAAGGAGAAATAAAATCCTTTACAGACAAGCAATTGCTGAGAAATTTAGTCACTACCAGGCTTGTTTACAAGAGCTCCTGAAAGAAGCACTAAACATGGAAAGGAACAACCAGTACCATCCACTGCAAAAACATACCAAATAGAAAAGACCATCAACACAATGAAGAAACTGTGTCAACTAATGGGCAAAACAACAAGTCTGTATCAAAATGGCAGGGTCAAATTCACACATAACAATATTAACCTTAAATGTGAATGGCCTAAATGCCCCAATCAAAAGACACAGACTGCAAACTGGAAAAAGAGTCAAGCCCCATTGGTGTGCTGTATTCAGGAGACCCACCTTATGTCATGTGCAAAGACACACATAGACTCAAAATAAATGGATGAAGGAAGATTTACCAAGAAAATAGAGAGAAAAAAAAAAAACCGGGGTTTGCAATCCTAGTCTCTGATAAAGTGGACTTTAAACCAACAAAGATCAAAAGAGACAAAGAAGGGCATTACATAATCATAAGAGATCAATGCAACAAGAAGACCTAACTATCCAAAATATAGATGTACCCAATACAGGAGCACCCAGATACATAAATCAAGTTTATAATGATCTACAAAAAGACTTAGACTTCCACACAATAATAGTGGGAGACTTGAACACTCCACTGTCAATATTAGACAGATCAACAAGACAGAAAATTAACAAGGACATCCAGGACATGAACTCAGATCTGGACCAAGTGGACCTAATAGACATCTACAGAACTCTCTACCACAAATTCACAGAATATACATTCTTCTCAGCACCACATCACACTTACTCTAAAACTGACCACATAATTGGAAGTAAATCACTCCTCAGCAAATGCAAAAGAACAGAAATCATAACAAACAGCCTCTCAGACTGCTGTGCAATCAAATTAGAACTCAGGATTAAGAAACTCACTCAAAACTGCGCAACTACATGGAGACTTTCACTAGTATAAAAATAATGAAATGAAGGCAGAAATAAAGGTGTTCTTCAAAACCATTGAGAATTAAGACACAATGTACCAGAATTCTGGGATACCCTTAAAGCAGTGTCTAGAAGGAAATTTATACCACCAAATGCCCACATGAGAAGTGAGGAAAGATCTAAAATAGAAACCCTATCATCATAATTAAAAGAACTAGAGAAGCATGATCAAACAAATTCAAAAGCTAGCAGAAGACAAGAAATAACAAAGATCAGAGAGGAACTGAAGGAGATAGAGACAAAAAAAAAACTCTTCAAAAAAATCAATGAATCCAGGATCTGGTTTTTGAAAAGATCAACAAAATAGATAGACCTCTAGCCACACTAATAAAAACGAAAACAGAGAAGAATCTAGTAGATGCAATAAATAATGATAAAAGGGATATCACCACCAATTCCACAGAAATACAAACTACCATCAGAGATTACTACAAACAACTCTATGCACATAATCCAGTAAACCTAGAAGAAATGGATTAATTCCTGGACACTTACACCCTCCTAAGACGAAACCAGGAAGAATTTGAATCCCTGAATAGACCAATAATAAGATCTGAAGTTGAGGCAGCAATTAATAGCCTACCAACCAAAAAAAGTCCAGGTCCAGACGGGTTCACACCCGAATTCTACCAGACGTACAAAGAGGAGCAGTACCATTACTTCTGAAATTATTCCAAACAATACAAAAAGAGGGAATCCTCCCTAACTCATTTTATGAGACCAACATCATACTGATACCAAAACCCGGCAGAGACACAACTAAAAAAGAAAATTTCAGGTCAATATCCATGATGAACATCATTGCAAATATCTCCAATGAAATACTGGCAAACTGAATGCAACAGCACATCAAAAAGCTTATCTACCACAATCAAGTAGGCTTCACCCCAGGGATGCAAGTCTGGTTCAACACACACAAATCTATAAATGTAATCCATCACATAAACAGAACCAAAGACAAAAACCACATGATTATCTCAGTAGATGCAGAGAAGGCCTTTGACAAAATTCAACATCCCTTTATACTAAAAACTCTCAATAAACTAGGTATCAATGGAACGTATCTCAAAATAATAAAAGCTATTTACAACAAACCCACAGTGAATATCATCCTGAATGGGCAAAAACTGGAAGCATTCCCTTTAAAAACTGGCACTAGAAAAGGATGCCCCTCTCATCATTCCTATTCAATGTAGTATTGGAAGTTCCAGCCAGAGTAATCAGGCAAGAAAAAGAAATAAACAGTATTCAATTAGGAAAAGAGCAAGTCCAATTGTCTCTATTGGCAGACGACATGATTGTATATTTAGAAGACCCCATAGTCTCAGTCCAAAATCTCCTTAAGATGATAAGCAACTTCAGAAAAGTCTCAGGATACAAAATCAATGTGCAAAAATCACACGCATTTCTATACATCAATAACAAACAAACAGAGCCAAATCATGAGTGAACTCCCATTCACAATTGCTACAAAGAGAATAAAATACCTAGGAATACAACTAACAAAGGATGTGAAGGACCTCTTCAAGAACTACAAACCACTGCTCAAAGAAATAAGAGAGGACACAAACAGATGGAAAAACATTCCACTCTCATGGTTAGGAGGAATCAATATCATGGAAATGGCCATACCGCCCAAAGTAATTTATACATTCAATGCTATCCCCATCAAGCTACCATTGACCTTCTTCACAGAACTGGAAAACATCACCTTGAACTTCATATGGAATGAAAAAAGAGCCCACATAGCCATGACAATCCTATGCAAAAAGAACAAAGCTGGAGGCATCAAACTACCTGACTTCAAACCATACTACAAGGCTACAATAATCAAAACAGCATGGTACTGGTACCAAAACAGCATGGTACTGGTACCAAAACAGAGATATAGACCAATGGAACAGAACAGAGGCCTCAGAATTATTGCCACACATCTACAACCATCTGATCTTTGACAAATCTGACAAAAACAAGCAAGGATTCCCTGTTTAATAAATGGTGTTGGGAAAACTGGCTAGCCATGTGCAGAAAGCTGAATCTGGACCCCTTCCTTACACCGTATACAAAAATTAACTCCCAATGGATTAAAGATTTATACATAAGACCTAACACCATAAAAACCCTAGAAGAAAACCTAGGCAATACCATTCAGGACACAGGCATAGGCAAGGACTTCATGACTATAACACCACAAGCAATGGCAACAAAAGCCAAAATAGACAAATAGGATCTAATTAAATTTAAGACCTTCTGCACACAAAAGATGCACTCATTAGAGTGAACTTGCAACCAACAGATTGGGAAAAAATGTTTGCAATCTACCCATCTGACAAAGGGCTGTTATCAAGAATCTACAAAGAACTAAAACAAATTTACAAGAAAAAAACGACACTATCAAAAAAGCAGGCAAAGGATACGAACATGCACTTTTCAAAAGAAGACATTTATGTGACCAACAAACATATGAAAACATACTCATCATCACTGGTTATTAGAGAAATGCAAATCAAAACCACATTGAGATACCATCTGACAACAAATAGAATGGCGGTCATTAACAAATCTGGAGACAATAGATGCTGGAAAGGATGTGGAGAAATAGGAATGCTTTTACACTGTTGGCGGGAGTGTAAATTAGTTCAACCATTGTGGAAGACAGTGTGGCAATTCCTCAAGGATCTGGAAAGAGAAATACCTTTTGACCCAGCAATCCCATTAC
>CAUYLG010006114.1:0-55194 GCA_963573385.1 Cacajao melanocephalus | reverse complement strand
TAGTTCTTATAAAATTTCCATTTGGTGGTGTTTTTATTTTATTTTTTATTTGGTTTCCCTTATTATTTTTTTTTTTTTTTTTTTTTTGAGATGGAGTCTTGCTCTGTTGCCAAACTGGAGTGCAGTGGCACAATCTTGGCTCACTGCAACCTCCACCTCCCAGGTTCAAGCAATTCTCTTCCCTCAGCCTCCCGTGTAGCTGGGACTACAGGCCTGTGCCACCGCGCCCAGCTAATTTTTGTATTTTTAGCAGAGACAGGGTTTTGCCATGTTGGGCAGCATGGTCTCTATTTCTTGACCTTGTGATCCGCTCGCCTCGGCCTCCGTAAGTGCTGGGATTACAGTTGTGAGCCACCATGCCTGGCCTGATTTCCCTAATTCTTGTACCAACTTGGGAAAAAAAAATTCTCAATTTTTGACCTGTGTTAGAAGTTGGATATTTTCTATACATAAAGGACCACTGGGATGAGATGATTTTGTACTAATGCAGAAATTGAATTTTATGTAATGTAACCTTACAGAAATCATGTAGATACTTTTTTCAATATTGGATGTACCGTTCGAAAGTCCGTTACTGGTAAGAACTTAGTTGCTTAGGAAGAACCCTTAAGTGGGATGAATACTAGTAGAGTTACTTGAATTTTATGTTCAAGTAGTGTTTTTAGTGTCTACATTTGTTAAATGTGATAAAATGCCTATTGAGAAATTTGAGGCATTCTGTGTGAAAGAATTTGGGAAGAGTTCTAGGGAGACAGATAGGCAATGATTATTTTTCTTATTCCAAAAATGCAGATTGGCATTTTGGAGCAGAATTAGGCAAAAAGCAAATGGCACAAAGTGTCAGACTGTTTCTAAAGCACGCAAAAGAAATATTGTGAATTTTTATTTTTGAAAGGGTAAGCATATTGCTAAGGGCTGAAATTCTCTTAATAATTTTCTATAAGGCGGTGAACTTTTTATTTATAAGCTCATATATATATAAAATGTAACTTTTTTTTTTTCTTTTTGTCTGAAATGGAGTCTTACTCTGTTGCCCCGGCTGGAGTGCAGTGATATGATCTCGGCTCACCATAACCTCTGCCTCCTGGGTTCCAGCGATTCTTCTACCTCAGCCTCCGGAGTAGCTGGGATTACAGGCTTATGCCACCACACCTAGCTAATTTTTGCATTTTTAGTAGAGACAGGGTTTCACCATGTTGGTCAGGCTAGTCTCAAACTCTTGACGTCAGGTGATCTGCCCACCTCAGCCTCCTGAAGTGCTGGGATTACACTTTACTCGGCCTCGTGGTAGTTTTAATAGACAAATTTGCAGTTGCTTTAGATGATATATGCACTTCTATAATAGAGTGATTTTTTATGTTATTTTGTTGCACTGTTTGGAGAAAATATTTCTAAATTTTTTATTTATATATTTTTTTAAAATTTATTTTTAGAGGCAGGGTCTTGCTCTGTTACCCAGGCTGGAGTTCAGTGGCATGAACATAGCTCATTGCAGCCTCTGCTTCCCAAGTAGCCAGGGCTACAGGTGCACACCACTGCCTCTGGCCTAGTTTTAAATTATTTTGTAGATACAGGCTCTCCCTATGTTGTCCAGGCTAGTCTCAAACTCTTGGCCTCAAGCAGTTCACCTGCTTTGGCCTCCCAGAGTGCTAGGATTATAGCCATGCCACTGTACCTGGCCTGGATAAAATCTTGATTCATACAGATAAGTCGTTGCAAATGGAAATTGCCTGCTACTGGTTCGCTTTTCTGTATAAGGATTTACTTCAATTAAACTACTCCAGAGAATATTATGAAATTTTTGTTTCAAAGTTGAATCACTGGCAAATGTAATAATTCTTTTCCTTATTTGTTAAGTACTTATGATCAGATTTTTTTTTAAGGTTTCAAAATTTGAATAGTTTAAATTTTATAAAATCACATTAATATTGAAAATTCACATTTATAATATTTCATATTTTCCTGTAGAAATGAGCTGGAAGTTTGCTTTGTATCTTTCTTTTTCTTTTCTTTCTTTTTTTTTTTTTTTTGAGAAAGAATCTTGCTCTGTCTCCCAGGCTGGAGTGCAGTGGTGCAGCCTTGGCTCACTGCAACCTCTGCCTCCCCAGTTCAAGTGATTCTCTTACCTTAGCCTCCTGAGTAGCTGGGACTGTAGGCGCATGCCACCATGCCCAGCTAATTTTTTGTATTTTTAGTAGAGACAGGGTTTCACCATGTTAGCCAGGATGATCTTGATCTCTTGACCTTGTGATCTTCTCGCCTTGGCCTCTCAAAGTGCTGGGATTACAGCTGTGAGCCACCGTGCCCTGCCTGTACCTTTCTAATTGAGGGGTTTGCATAGTAAAATAACATCATATTAACTAAAATCTAATTTTTAAGGCTTTAAAAATAAGTGTCATAAAACCCAAAGTGCTAAATTTTTATGTGCTCATAATCCAGATCTGTCAGAATCCTCCTCTGTCAGAATATCTTCCCTCGTTATGAAATATATTTCAAATGATAAAAATGCTTACTTTAATGTCTATAAAAAAATTGTTGTCACTGTGTCAAGGGCTCGCAGCTAGGTAGAGAACGAGGTGTAATGATTATTTATGTGAGTGAGAATTGGGTGGAGCTGCAGACCTGTTGCTTAGGTAAACTGATGAAGCAAGTTGTGAAAGATCTGAAAGTTTTCAGATTTTACATTCAGAAAAGAAAGAGCAAATAAAAACTAATAAGATGTGATTGAAATTTAGGTAAATTGGGTAATCATTATGATGGAGCTGTTACTGCTTAGTTGTAGGATTTGATATCTGACTGCTATTCAAATTTAACACAAGCAGGATTTAGGGACCAAATTAAGCAGTCAGGCAGTAAGTCTTTTTAGATGGGGGAGGGGACAGAACACTAGTTTGGAAAATCTGGATGGAGGTCCGTGTGTGCCTACAGTCAGCTTGTCAGCATCAGGGATATGTTTGGCAAAGTGCAGTGTGTACATGTATGTGGGGCAGGCCTTTGGGAGTGGTATGGTGGCTGGTAGCAGGCAGTACGTAGAGATTCAGACTGGCATCCTGGAGGAAAGGAGGAAAGTCTGACAGTAGGCTTTGAAAACCTAGCCACAGGGAAACAAAACCAGACAGGGTCCAGATTTCTTATTGGAGAGATACAAGGTGGGTATTTGCAGGAACAAAAGTGAACTTAGTTGTTGGAATTATTTAGGATGAGCCAAGAAGAAATACAAGATACTAAGCCCCTAAGCTTATATATTTTCTGTCCTGGGACTACATTAGTAGTCTACATAAGTAGCTGAATCTTTAAGTGTGGTACAAGTGGTCCAGAATAACCGGGTAAATGGGATCCTCTATTTAAACGCTAGAGGATATTTCTTGGTTATAGTTAGCCACTCCCTCTGTTGATTTGGTCCCAGGGATTTGATGTGCCTGCTTTTTATTTGCTCCTGTCTCTTTTTCACCTAGGTTTCTTTTTCTGTCATACCCATTGCGAAGGAGATTACAAAACCTCAGCATATCCTTCTGTTTCAGAAACAGGTACACAATCTTTTAGGATATAAATAGTTATAACTGCCAATATAATAATAAATGGCCAACTAAGGCACAAGAAACTTGAAAGTACTAGTAATTGTCAGTCTCTTCATTTCATTGAAGTGGTGGTTGTTAATAGACCTTTTTTGTTGTTACTTTTTATTTTTTGGTAGTGTGTTACCTGTCTTTGGCAGTCCTCCCTCACACTCCCCCCGGCTTTCTTTTTGGCTTACATTAGGTAGATATTTAGACAGTAGCTCACAGTAGAGACGTTTATTATGTCTCTTGAGCAGATAAAATTAATCCTTCTAGGACTTCAGTAACCTGAGACCATGCTATATATACTCATTTTTGAATCATAACCTTGGTTTTAACCACAAGTGAAGTAGGCATTTTCCTTCTGGGCTCCTAAATGTTTTCTTCTTTGGACTAAACTTGACATTACTTCTTCTTTTTTTTTTTTTTGGTTATGATTTGTTTTTTGTTTCTGAAGGTCTCAAGTTCCTACACGTTCTACTCTTCCTGACCATTTTCATTGAACCCTGTTTGATTTACTGAAAGCATATTTACTAGTTGTTTGCACCTAAGGGTGCTTTTACTCTAGACAAAACACTGCCTTTAAAAAAACTATTCTAAAATGATACTGGCTTAAGATGTTGTTCCAGTGTGAGGTATTGTTAGGGATTTTTTCTTTCCTAGAACCTATCTTTTCCAGTGCCTCCAGTAGACTTGTATTTTATAATCTTTCAGATATTACGTAGCTTGCTAAACTTCTCATCATGATCTTGTTCAGTTTCTCAACTCATTTGCAAAACAAAGATGACTAGCATGGGAGCCTGAATTCCAGGATCTGTTTTAGTACTTTATTAGTGCCACTTAGCTTAGGTTCTTTTTGATGATTCAGCCTCCAGATAATTCCAAGGGAGTGGCTGTGTAGCATCTAATCACTACGGGTTTCTAGTAGAATACAATCACGAGCCCCTTAGGAAAGTTTTGGTCAATAATATGCCACATATATGGCGGCGGTCCCCTAAGATTATAATGAAGCTGGAAAATTCCTCTTCCGTAGTGAGTTGTAGCCATCCCACTATAGTAGTGCGATGCATTACTCACTGTGTGTGTGGTGATGCTGGTGTCAACAAACGTGCACTACCACTTGTATAAAAGTATAGCACATACATACGTTTATATGTAGCACATATATTGATAATAAATGACTGTGTTACTGGCTTACGTGTTTAGTGTGTTTTTTAATTGTTATTTTAGAGTGTACATCTTCTACTTATTAAAGACGTTAACTGTAAAACATCCTCAGGCAGGTCCTTTAGGAGGTATTCCAGAAAAAGGCATTGTTATCATAGGAGATGACAGCCCTATGCACATTTTTACCAGTGGGATGAAATATGGAGGTGAAGACAGTGATATTGATGATTCTGATCTTTGCAGGCCTTTTGGTTATAGGCTAATGTGTGTGTTTATGTCTTATAACAAAAAGGTTTAAAAAGGAAAGATTTTAAAATGGCAAACAGCTTATAGAATATGGATATAAAGAAATAAAATATTTTTGTACAATTATACATTGTGTTGGTGTTGTAAACTGAATGTTATTACAGAAAAGTAAAAAAGTTAAAAAGTTTATAAAATAAAAAAGTTACAGTAAGCTAAGGTTAATTTCAAAAGAAAATTAGAAAGAAATAAAAAAAAGTAGCTTCAGTGTACAGTGTTTATAAAATCTGTAGTAGTGTGTAGTAATGTCCTAGGCCTTCACATTTGCTCACCACTCAGTGACTCACCCAGTGCCACTTCCAGTCCTGTAATCTCTATTCATGATGGGTACGCCCTATGTAGGTGTACCATTTTTATTACTTATACTGTATTTTCACTATACCTTTTTTATGTTGAAATATACAGATACTGACCATTGTGTTACGGTTGCCTACAGTATTGAGTACAGTAGCATGCAGTACAGGTTTGTAGCCTAGGAGCAATAGGCTATACCCTATAGCTTAGATGTGTAGTGGGCTGTACCATCTAGGTTTAAGTACACTCTGATGTTCACACATGGACCAAATTGCCTAATGACACATTTCCCAGTATGCATTCCCATTGTTAAGTGATGCATAACTGCACTTTTAAGTGTGGTGATAGTTAGAGTTAACACCAATATTAGGGAAAGGGCCTGTAACAAGGTCACATCATCAAGCAAATAAGCTGCTGATGAGAGATTAATCGAGAAGTATTTTCCTTAACGTGAGGAATGTGATTAATGTCATGTTAAGTGCTTGGGGATTTAGGATAAATAAAAGTTTTGGGGCCTCAAATAGTTTACATGTGTTAAGGATTGGGCATATTATTAGAATCACATTTTTTTTTTTAAACTTTTCACAACCCCTGGATTCTGACATAAATGCTTCTGCCTTTCCCTCCCTCCAGTTTTTGATTAACGTCATGAATGTATTGGCATTGCTTATGATGTAATAGGAATATGACAGTATAATAACAGTGAAAGTTAATGTGTGAATCCATGAGCAAAACAAACAAGAGCAGTATAGGGGTCAATGTCAGAAATGTTAAAATGTAATAAGAGAAGCATATGGAATATTAAAATATAGATTCCAGCACTGGAAGGATTTATTCATCTCTCATTCGTTTGACCAGTGATGATATAGTGGGTACTGGCAGCAGCCAAGATATTTTTTCCTCCACTCCTGGCAAAGAGTCTTTAGAATGAAGCAAGCCTTCTCTTGAGCTGATCCTTTGAGATGTGTACTTTTACCGGAAATATTAAAACTGTCTTATCCTTCTTACTGTCCTATTAGTGTTCTGGTACTGAAGAGGCTGGAAATTTACCTAACATTTAGACTGACTTTTAAAAGTGACATTCCTGGAATATTTATCATGATTATTTTAATAGTCAAGTACCAAAATTTTTTGGTTTGTAAATGTGGAAGTTCATATACTGTATTTGTAAAATTGAAACTGCATAGTCTTGGTTTGAGTGTTTTTAAGAGACATTTAAAGTTGGTCTTTCAAATGTATATACCATTCTCAAGGGATTTTCTCATTCTTTGTGTTAGAAACCAACTTTTGGGTTGTTTAGAAGCATGTCCTCCTAAGATCCAAGTTTCGCATGAAACTTTAATTAAAATTTCTGCTATGCTGTAGCAGGTTGCAGTCTGATGAGTATTTTGCCTTACTGTTTTGGTGTGTGTGGGGGGCATTTGTGCACAACCATATAAGAGGAAGAATTCATTTTTACTTACCTACTAATTTGGCCATTCTTATCAAACGTATTCTAGGAAGCAGATCAAAGAAATTTTTTTAATGATGAAAATAAATTTGTTAAATTTTCAGAATGAAGTGTTAAATGGAAATAAAAGGCTGTATTTCAAATCTCAAGGTAACCATTTTTCTCACAAAGTTATTCTAAACTCTTACATAGATTATATACTACAAAATGCAGTTGAACTTATGCTTAGAACTTCATAGTTAATTTAAAACCTAAATAAAAGCTTCTTTGCTGTTCTCTTAGTGTGTAAATGACCTTACTTGATCTGAGCTCATTGATGCTGGAGATTATATCACTTATTTTATTGTATTTGAAAAATGTAACACTTGTACTGATTAGCAGAAAATTGGGAGCCTGCTCTGTGTCCACTAAGTCTGATTCAATAATGCTTTAAGCAGCAACCTCTGCTTCCTGGGTTCAAGTGATTCTCCCACCTCAGCCTCCCAAGTAGCTGGGATTATAGGCGTCGGTCACCACGCCCAGCTAATTTTTGTATTTTTAGTAGAGATAAGGTTTTATCATGTTGGTCTCTGACCTCAAGAGATCTGCCTGCCTTTGGCTTCTCAAAGTGCTGGGATTACAGGTGTGAGCCACTGTGCCCGGCCAGTCCCATTAGTTTTAAACATGTAAAATTTTGTGTGGACCTTTGTGATAGAGTTGTTCTGGGATACTGGGCTCAGTGTCTCACTCCTGTAATCCCAGCACTTTGGGAGGTCCAGCGGGAGGATCCCTGGAACCCAGGAGTTTGAGACCAGCCTGGTCAACATGTTGAAACTCTGTCTCTATTTAAAAAAAAAAAAAAAAAAAAAAGAATTGTTCTGGGAAAAAGGTCTATAATCTTCATGGGATTTTTAGTGCGGCATGGCATCTGAAAACCGTTTCAGAGGGCTGTTAAATAGCTTTCCCACATTCTGACATTTTTAGTTCTTTTTAATCAGTCATATCTCACACTAATTATATTTTGCCATAATAATTATAATTCTATCTTGTCAGTAAATATTTTGGTTTAAACTCAGCAAATATTTCTTTTGGTCTTTGTCTATCAGCATAAACAGAAGCACTCAAAAGTGGTGGACAAGAAGCCAGTTAGTTAATTCTTAGTGGGGAAATTGCAGCATATTGTGATAGATGTTAACATTTAGTGAGTATTTATTTGGTATTTGTGTTGCAGGCAGTTTTAATTAAGAGCTTTATAGGTATTATTGAACTCTCACAAAAATTTTATGTACATTTTTTGATACTGTTATTACTCTCATTTTACAGATTAAGAAACAAGCACAGAAGCAGTAATTAATTCAAGGCCAATATTTGAACCCAGGCAATCCTATTCCACTGCTTGTACTCTTAACTACTATAAAATGTGAAACAAACAGCTGACTCTTCCTCTGCAGTTGTCCTTTGAGTTACTGATAACAAGCATTCTTGACCCCCTTTATCCTTCCCTACGCTGTTTTTAACCCATTCTCTCATCCAGATTGCAACTTACTTTGTAATTTCCTAATTATGCTTATTGTTTATTTCTGACTCACGCTAGTTAGAATATAAGCTCCTGGAGTTTAGAGAGTTTTCTTTTTCTTAGTTGTATACCAGGCTCCTACAACAAGTGCCTTCCAGTAGCAACCACTCACATATTTGCTGAATCAAGGTTATGATTATACTTGTGTTTTACTTTTGCATTATGAAAACTAAATTCATTGAAAATCAAAGTTAACAACTTGAAATAAGAATTTGAATTTTTTGTCAATATATTAATATTATCTTTTATTTTAGTGCCACAAACAGGTATTGAGTACATACTCTGTTTCAGGCGCTGTGCTGGGGTTTGGGAATACAAAGATGAGTAAAATATTACCTGCTGTCACCCCTGGACATAATGGCCTTTGGTGATTTGAATTTAATATTTTTTGATTATAAGGATTTACTGAGACAGGAGGAATGCTTGAGACCAGGAGTTTGAAACCAGCATGGGCAACAAAGGAAAACTCCATCTCTCCCAAAAAAAAAAAAAAAAAGAAAAAAGAGATAGCTGGGTGTGGTGACGTGCAGCTGTAGTCCCAGCTACTTGGGAGGCTGAGGTAGGAGCATCACTTGACCCGGAAAGGTGGAGCCCGCAACAAGCCGTAGTTGTGCCATTGCACTACAGCCTGAGCAACTGAGACTTTGTCTTTTAAAAAAAATTAAGAATTTAGATTTTTGTCTTTTGTATGTGTTTATTTTGGGTGGATGCTTAGAACCATGGAGAAACTCAAATGATTAAGAATTTTTAATAATTCTTAGGTCTGCTATTGTTTTTACAGGTTCTTGTAGTTGTCTGTATAACTTAATTATGTTTTAAATGTCTTTAGATTGGTCCTCAGTTAGTGAGTTATCACGATTGTTTAGTCAGTTACAGATTGAACTTCTTTTTTCTACTCTACCCTGCTTTTAATTGCTGCACTCGACTAGTTTTTAAAAAATAAAAGTCTGTTTAGAAACTGAGGGAAATTCTTTTATATCAACTTCCCATTTTTTGGTAATTTAAAAAATTATTTTTATCTGTTATTTAGCTAATTATTAGCATTTAGGGAGTTCTTACTGGGCTAGGCTGAATGTATGGAGCATTCAGTTCCCCACAAGCACATGAGGTAAAACATTAGTCTTCCCATTCTTCCGGTTCAGGAAACGAAGTTAGAGGGATTGTTACTTGCCCAAGTCAGAGATAAGATGTAGAGGAGACAGAATCAGATTTTCATTGGTCTGATTTTAAACCTCATCCTCTTGATTATATCTTAAAACATTTTGAGAAGGGGAGATTGAGTTAAACACAGCAAGTAGTATGAATTGAAATGGCTCTCCTAGTGTGGTTTAAAAGTAAATTTAAATATTTATCATCTAAAATTGTGGATTGGTATTATATGTTATTCATTTGTTTGAGTAACTATTTTCTCTAAAGAGACTTTTTTTAAAAAGTTTATTTATTTTTTTAAGAAACCGGGTCTTGCTCTGTCACCCAGGCGGGATTGTAGCGGTGTGATCATAGTTCTCTGCATCCTTGACGTCCTGGGGTCAAGTGATCCTTCCACCTCAGTCTCTAGTAGCTAGGACTACAAGCATGTGCCATTACTCCTGGCTAATTCAACAGTAACAACAACAACAACAACAATAGATATAGGGTCTTGCCATATTGCCCAGGCTGGTCTTAAACTCTTGGGCTTCAAGCAGTCCTCTTACTTGGGCCTCCCAAAGTGCTGGGATTACAGGCATGAGCCACCAGGCCTGGCCTCTTAAGAGATTTTTAACAAATTGTAATTGTTACAGATTGGTCTTTTACTTACATACCCAAAAGTTTTCCTAGGGTTGTTTTTTGGTGAGTTCTGTGAAACTTTGTGATGGCTATTCGTGTGGTGTTTTTTTTCTTTTAATCTGGCTTGAAACATGCTTGAAAATAATTTCTAGTGTTTCTTGAAGTTAATAGTCGGAATAAAGATGAGGAATGAAGAATATTTAATTGAATTTTCCAACTTGTTTGCTCTTTAGATTTTTGTATGTTTTTTGTTTTTAAGATGTATTATTTTAGGGCAAGTCATTAATCACATGTACATGCTAATTTCTTCTTTTTTGTTTTTTAAACTTTGATTAAGTTTTTTTTGTGGATATTTGGCACTTATTCTAATTTAGTAACAGTAGGGAGAAATATACTGTGTAAAAATTTCCTTATATCAAATTTCCTTCTCTTTTCTCTTTGGGTATGTGATAAGAGTGTATTGTACTGTGCAAACCTTTGTACACTAATTGAAATACAAAGAGGAAGGGTGGGTTTTGTGTGCAATTTGTTCACTATCTTAAGAATGACTAGATTTACTTATCTCTGTTGAAAAACATGTAAGAAATGCTGCTTATCAGTTCTGTATTTAGCAAGCTTGAGAAAATAAATGACAGAAATTCTAGTATATAATTAAAAGGACTTTAGGATGATATTGTGCTTTTTATTAGTAGTATTTTGACTGATGGATCTGCTACCTAACTTTAGAGTATTTAAATAATGAAGTGTTATTAGTTAATGACATTAAGCAATGCTAATCAGTTTTGCATTTCTCAAAAGGCTTTACCATAAATTATTCCCAGAACTAAAGAATAAGTGTTTAGTTCTGGGAATAATTTATGGTAAAGCCTTTTGGTTTATGGTAAGAAATACTTAGCCCTGGGAATAAAAAGTAAATACGTACATTTGCTTTTTCCTGATACGTGTGTATGTGTGTGTGTGTGTGTGTGTGTGTGTCTATAAAATCAGGAAATAAGAGGTGAAACCATTAAAGTATTTTTATATTACTTATTTGACAGTAAAGATTGTAATTATTTTTTATCTTATACTGAAATTTTATTAATTTTTGTATGACTTTATATTTTGTCATCTGCTATAATAAAGGTTGATACTCAATAGTATACTATAATCAGTGGTATAATATCGATAAGGTTAATTTGAAAGCCTCAATTAGATGCCATTGTGATGTTTATCTATATTGTGTTGACCAAAATTAAAAGTAAACGTTCTGTAGTCAGTGCCCATGCAACTTTATGCCTGTTTGGAATTTGTGTAAATTGTTTGTTTTTTTGAAGTGATTTTTTTATTATCAAAAGAATGCATATTTATTAAAGCAGAGTAGTAGAAAATCTTTTATAATATTGCCACTCATGTTTTTGTGTGTCATAATTTAAAAAATTATGGATTTAAAGATTTTTAAGCTTGATTTTCAGATATCCTTTTTGTTTAAATACTGATTGTTTTTAAAAAAGTTATTAACAACCAGTAAACTCATTAAAAAATACCAGCATCCTCAAACGGAACCAAGTTAAGCAAAACTTTTTTTTTTTTTTTTTTTTTAAGGTAAGGATTAGGTACTTAGAGTTTGTTGTACTTCATTATAAATAATGTACTTCACTTTCTTTAACCTGTTTTCAATCGAGATTTCCTAAATGCTTTTAATTCGTTGTCTTGTTTGTCACAAGTACTTACTGCCTGTTTCTAGTTTAGTTACTTTGAAACTTTGACCATTTTACTTTAAGTTTAGAAATTTCTCCTCTCTACAGTTTTGTTACTCACTTCTGTCATAATCCTTTCAAGCTGCTATGACAAAATACTTTAGACTGGGTAATTTATGAACAACAGAAATTTATTGCTCACAGTCTGTGAAGTCCAGGATCTAGTCGCCAGCAAATTTGGTGTCTAGTGAGGAGAGTTCAAAGATGGTGCCTTCTTGGTGCATGGGAAGCTGGGCTTGGTGGCTCACACCTGTAATCCCAGCACTTTGGGAGGCTGAAATGGGTGGATTGCCTGAGTCTAGGATTTTGAGACCAGCTAGGGCAACATGGAGAAACCCTGTCTACAAAAATACAACCGATTAACTGGGTGTGGTAGTGTGCACTTGTATTCCCAGCTACTCAGGAGGTGAAGGTTGCAGTGACCCAAGATTGCATCATTGCACTCCAGCCTGGGTGACAGAGCCAGACCTTTTCTCAAAAAGAAAAAAAAAAAAAAAGAAACCAAAACAAAATCCCAAAAAGCCCAAAGATGGTGCCTTCTTTGCTGCATGGAAAGGTGGTGAACAAGCTCCCTTGGGCCTCTTTTATAAGGTCACTAGTCCATTCGTGAGGGTGGAGCCTTCATGACCTCATAACCTCCAAAAGGCCCAACTTCTTAATATTACTGCATTGCAGATAAGATTTCATTGCAAGAGATTTGGGGGGGACACAGACATTCAGACCATAACAACTTCCATTTCCTTTCCTCTCCCTTTGCCCTGTTGCTACTGTCTCCTCCTGTTGAGGTGTGTATGTGTGTAAGTTCTGTTTTATTCAACTAGAATTTATGGGATATGGGGATGACAAGAAGATCTGTATGTAGCATGTTTCTCTAATTATCCAGGGTTTCAGACCTTGGCAACATTGTGTTGATATTTTGGGCCAATTATTGCTTCTTATGCAGGGACTGCCCTGTGCATTGGAGGATGCTTCACTGCATCCCTAGCTCTACTTGCTAGATGCCAGGAGTATTCTTAGCCATAACAACCAAAAATGTGTCAAGACATTGCCAGTTGTCCCCTGTGGGGCAAAATCATCCTGGTTGACTGCCATTACTCGTAATATAAAAATCAATTCAGAATTTATTGAATACTGTTTTAGGATCTATATAGATCATGTGTTTTTATTTTGTCTACTTACATGATAAATTAGGCTTTCCCAAGATTAAACCTATCCCATGATAGACTCTGCTTCCTTGTGGTGACTAATTATCCAGTTATTCATTTGAATTCCCTTTATTAGCCGATGCAGTTTGGCTCTGTGGCCCCACCTAAATCTCATCTCAAATTGTAATCCCCATGTATCAGGAGGAAGGTCTTGTAGGAGTTGCTTGAATCCTGGGAGTGGACTCCCCCTTGCTGTTTTAGTGATAGTAAGTTCTCGAGATCTGTTTGTTGGAAAATGTGTGGCACTTCCCCCTTCCCTTGCTTGCTCTCCCGCCACCATGTGAAGAAGGTCCTTGTTTCCCCATGCTTGCTTCATCCTTGCTTGCTTTCTGCCATGATTGTAAGTTTCCTGAGGTCTCCCAGTCATGCTTCCTGTTAAGCCTGCAGAACTGTGAGTAAATTAAGCCGCTTTTCTTTATAAATTACCATCTCAGGTAGTTCTTTAAAGCAGTGTGAAAACAGACTAATGCATTAGCATTTTATTTAGAACGATATCTATTTGAAAGACTACATTTCTGCGTGTATTTTTTGGTCTCAGTATCATTCAAATTATTTCATTTAATAGTTATATAGTGAAGCTCTGTAGGCCTGTTTTGTGTTAACTTTTAAAATAAATAGTTTAAGACCAGCCTGGCCAACATGATGAAACCCCATCTCTACTAAAAATGACAAAAATTAGCCAGGTGTGGTGGCGGATGCCTGTAATCTCAGTTACTCTGGAGGCTGAGGCAGGAGAATCACTTGAACCTGAGAGGCAGAGGTTGCGGTGAGCTGAGATCGTACCACTGCACTCCAGCCTGGATGAAAAAGTGAGACTGCGTTTCAAATAGAAATAGACTATTTTTAGAAACTTTTAGAGGCCATTTTTAGATGACTATCCAGTTTTTATTCCTGGATTATTGATCTGTTGATTTAAAAAAAAAATCTCTTGAGTAATTCATTTTTTTAAGAAATTTCATTCGGATATTTAGGTTTGCAGCTTTATAGCATGTCCAAGAACCAATAATTTCATAGTTGTCACGTGTCTCTGGGCCTATTATGCTGGCCCAAGTTTGTAGCATCTGTTTTTAGAATGTTGAACTGAAAAACCTCTTTGTGTATTTTGTAATTTCTTGTAGCTCCAATTTATTTTTATTTTTTGAGGCAGAATCTTGCTCTGTCACCAAGGCTGGAGTGCAGTGGTATGATCATGGCTCACTGCGGTCACCACCTCTTGGGCTCAAGAGGTCCTCTGCCTCAGCATCCCAAGTAATTGGGACCACAACCACCCCCACATAATTATTTTTATTTATTTATTTATTTGTTTTAGCACAGACGAAATCTTGCTATGTTTCCCAGGCTGGTCCGGAACTCCTGAGCTCAAGCAGTCCTCCTGCCTTAGCCTCCCGAAGTGCTGGGATTACAGGTGTGAGCCAATGTGTGTGCCCAGCTTCCAGTTTATTTCTGATTGCTCATCTTGGTAGGCTTCTTTGAGGTAGTCAGTCTTTGTGATACGTTGGAAGTAAGTTGCCGCATGAGCTAACCATGCAAGTGCTATTGCTGTTGGAAATAGCTTAGTAGAACTGATCAATTAAGTAAAAATTTTAGTTTTTGGTATTAGAAAGGATAGATACTTGGATTATTTGCAAAAATACTCCCAAATAGGATGAATTTTTGACAGTCTGGTTTACTGACTTCAGGAAGACATGGTTCATTTAGCTCTAATAAATGAGAAGTTAGTATTTTTCAAGTTAGTTTGATAATCTGAAAAAAGTTAAAAATAGAATACTATCTTAACACGTGTTTAAAAGCTTTTACAACGAACTAATTTTAAAGAGTAGGTTAATTTTACTGGAGAGAAAATGTACTCAAAAGTTGGATTTTGAGTAGAAATATTGTTAAAGTAAGGTGAGTAAAATAAATGAGTCATTTCAGTTTAATTTTCTTGCAAGATGGCAAAAATTAGAGACAAACACAATTTTGAGAGGAGTTCATTGTACTGAATTGACATTTGACTTCTAGAATATTTTTTTGCCATCCCTCATAACTTTTATAATTTTGAAATATTGTTTGATACATGTCTTTTGAAGAATATTACAAAGGGTGCTGGAGAACTTAACAATTCTCATATCTAAATGTAGACTTAATAAGTAGATTGCTAAGAGCAAATAGCACTATCAAATTGAGTAAATAAGAACTTAAAGAACAGTGCATTTATAAATCAGAATTTCTTGTTCTTTATGGTTCTTTCTGTGGAATTTGTGATTTCCAAGTTAGTAAAGTGATATTGGGAGATTGGGAGTTTGGTCTTGGGAAATGAATTAATTACAAGGGAATTCTATCAGAGTAAGAGGAGGAAGGAGGATGGGATTTATGGCTTTTTAAAATGGCGCCTTTAGGGTTGAAATATACCCTGGATTGCTCTAACTAGCTCTACAAGTAGGTGAAAGGTTTTGGTGAATACTTTGGGACAGTTTACTCCCAGGTAGGCACCCTCCTGTATCACCTTGCAGTGAAACTCTAATTAGAAAAGAGTGACATAGGAACACTGTTGCATAATTGGGGTTTTGCCACATTAACATTCTTTAGATATAGCACACTGTGGGATACCAACACTACTTACTAATACCTTCCTGATTATAAAAGTGCTCATTTTAGGAAGTCTAAAACAAAGCAGGAGGAAAAAGACCTATAACCCTTTCAGAGTAGTTATTTTGATGTATTGGTTCAAATCTTAAAAAATGTATTTTGCAGATTTGGCTCATACTTTGCATGTAGTTTGATCTGTTGCTTTATTTACTTGAAGTTTTACTGTGCATATTTTCCTGTATCATATTTTTTGCAGTTAAGTCCTACTTCTTTGTATGGTTTTACCATATTTTATTTAATCAGTCACCTGTTGTTTGATGTACAGGTTGTTTAAGATTTTATATGTCAGTATTTTTATGGCTAAATTTTGTTTTTAAAGGTAAAATCTATATTTTTAATAGAAGAATATGGAAATAATGACAATGAGGACAATGAAGAAGAAAACTCACCCAGAAATACGTCCCTATTCTTGTGTGTATCTTTCAGTCTATAAACCAATTATAAGTAAATACATAAGGGAAATAATAGATTTGAAATATTTTTTCTCTTCACAGTATTATCGTGAGAATTTGTCATTTTGTTTTCTCTCCCCCCCCTTTTTTTTTTTTGAGACAGAGTCTCATTATGTCACTGAGGCTGGAGTGCAATGGCATAATCCTGGCTCACTGCAACTTCCGCCTCCCTGGATCAAGCGATTCTCCTGCCTCAGCCTCTAGAGTAGCTGGGATTACAGGCACCTGCCACCATGCCTGGCTAGTTTTTGTTTTAGTAGAGACAAAGTTTCATCCTGTTGGCCAGGCTGGTCAAACTCCTGACTTCCAAGTGATCTGCTTGCCTTGGACTCCCAAAGTGCTGGGATTATAGGCGTGAGCCACCACACGCAGCCTAAATAGTCTTATTCTGACTGTAACAGTAATGATTTTTAAAAATTGAATGTTTGGACAATTTAGAAAGTTAAAATAAAAATCTCAGCTATGTTACCACTCAGAAATAATGATTAACATTTGGTTTATAAGTTTCTACATTCTATTTTTTTAAGCACCCCCCCCAACTTTTTTTTCCTTTTAGGATACGTGCTACTTTATAACATACTTTTTACTTGTCATGAACATCTTTCTGTGACTAAATTGTATAGTAGGGAAATAACAGTTGTTTAACTATATCCCTGTTGATGTTATAAGTATTCGAATTTTTTCCCTCTTAACAGTATTACAAAAAGATAGTTTGTAGCTCTACACAATTATTTTTTTTCTTTTTTTGTCAAATTAACATACAGGAAAATTGACATTTTTTAGGTTTACAGTGTATGAATTTTAAAATGTGTATGTATAGATTCTTGTGACCAGGACAAAAATTGGGACTTTTCCATTATCTCTTTTTTTTTTTTTTGAGATGGAGTCTTTCTCTGTTGCCCTGCCTAGAGTACAGTGGTGCAATCTTGGCTCACTGCAGCCTCCTCGTTGTGGGTTCAAGTGATTGTCTTGCCTCAGCCTCCTGAGTGACTAGGATTACAGGCATGCGCCACCATGTCTGGCTGATTTTTTGTATTTTTAGTAGAGACAGGGTTTCACCATGTGGGCCAGGCTGGTTTCAAACTTCTGACCTCAAGTGATCCACCCGCCTCAGCCTCCCAAAGTGCTGGGATTACAGGTATAAGCCACCAGGCTCAGCAAGGACTCTTCCATTATCTTAAAAAACTTAACTCATGTTATCCCTTTGTAGTCACATCCTTTCCCCATCTGTAACTAGTGGCAACCAGCTATCTGTTCTCCACCTTTATAATAGTTTGATCTTTTGAGAATGTTATATAAAGGACATTATACAGTTTGTAACCTTCTGAAATTTGCCTCTTTCACTTAAGGTACAGCCGTTGAGATTCATCTAAGTAATTGTGTGTTCTAAGATACATGACAATATTGTTATTGCTTAGTAGTATTTCGTTGTATGAATATACCAATTCTTTATTCATCAGTTGAAGGACATTTAGGTCTTTTTGTGGCTAAATGCTGCTATAAACATTTGAGTATAGGTTTTTATGTGAACTAAGGATAGCTAGGTGGGAGATTGCTGGGTCATATGGGAAGTGTATGTTTAACTTTTTAAAAAACTGCCTAATGGGTTTTCTGAGTTTCTATATCAGTTTGTATTGTCACCAGCAGTAGATTGGAATTCCAATTGCTTCATAGCCTTGTATTTTTTAGCTATTTTAATAGATGTGTAGTGGCATCTTGCTTTGTAGAATTGGTATGTTTTAAAATACTTGGTTGCATTTGCTGGTGGAATTATCTGGCCCTGGAGATTTATCTTTTTGGAAGGTTTAGAAGTACAAACTCAATATATAGAACAGTTGTTCAGATTATCTTAAAGTAACAAAATAACAAAACTTTGAAGTATTCTTTTTTTTTTAGACAGGGTCTTGCTCTGTTGCCTAGGCTGGAGTGTAAATGTGTGATTGTAGCTTACTGCAACCTCGAACTCCTGGGTTCAAGTGATCCTTCCCTGTCAGGCTCCTAAGTAGCTAGGACTATAGGTGCTGCCCCATGCATGGCTATTTTTATTTTTTGTAGAGACAGCATCTTGCTATGTTACTCAGGCTGGTCTTGAACTCCTGGCCTTAGGTTATCCTCCCGTCTGGGATTACAGGTGTGAGCTACTGTGCCTGGCCTCTATGTGTATATTCTTGCTTATGGTTTTTCCTTATTATTTTAATGAATGTAAGGTCTGGAGAGATATTCCCTCTTTTATTCCTGATACTGGTAATTTGGGCTTTCTGGTTTTTTTTTTCCCCCTTGGTCATTCTTTCTAGAGATTTATTGATTTTATTGGTGTTTTCAAATAGCAGTTTTTAATTGCATTTATTTTTTCCCCCATTTTTTGGTTTTCTCTGAGCATTTTGTATGATTCCATTTATGTCTTCTTTTAACATTTCAATTATACTTTATTTTTATTTTTAGTGCTTGCCCTGGAGTTTGCAGTATATATTTATAACTAATGTTAAATTCAGCTTTTTTTCTTTTTTGAGACAGACTCTCACACTGTCGCCCAGGCTGGAGTGCAATGGTGCCTGCAACCTCTGCCTCCCAGGTTCAAGCGATTCTTCTTGCCTCAGCCTCCCAAGTAGCTGGGATCACAGATGCCTACCACCATGCCCAGCTAATTTTTTTGTAGTTTTAGTAGAGACGGGGTTTCACTGTGTTGGCCAGGCTGCTCTCGAACTCCTGACCTCATGATCCACCCACCTCGGACTCCCAGAGTGCTGGGATTACAGGTGTGAGCCACCTGTACCCAGCCAAATTCAGTTTTAAATAGCACTGCAACACTTCATGTGTAGTGCTGGTACCATAGAGTATTCCTTATTTGTCCCTTCAGACATTCGTTAATTTCACTTATTCATATGCTATAATCATGCAATACATGGTTACTATCATGACTTTTAAGCAGTTATCTTTTAGATCTAAAAGAATAAAAAAAATTTTGTTTTATCTTCATTTATTCTTTCTATGCTCCTTCTCCATATTGATTTGCGTTTTTGACCTATATTATTTCGTTTTCTCTGAAGAATTTCCTTTAACATTTCTTTCATGGAGGGTCTGTTGGCAATGAATTCTTGTTTTTGTTTGAAAAAGTCTTTATTTCTCTTTCCCTTTGCAGGATAATTTTACTAGGTACAGATTTCTAGGTTTTTTTTTTTTCAGTGCTTTAAATATTTCATTCCATCCTTGCTTGCCTTCATGTTTTCTAACGAGAAGCCTGCTGTTAGTCTTATCCTTGTTCCTCAATAGGTAGGGTGTTAGTTTGTGATGGCTTCTTTCAAGGTTTTCTTTGTCTTTTGTTCTCTTAGTTTTCCAGATGTGTGGTTTGGTGTACCTTATTTTTGGAAAATTCTCAGCAATTATTATTTCATATATTTCCTCTGCTCTGTTTCTCCTTCTTCTAGAATTCCAATTATATGTGTTTATACCTCTTGAAATTCCTCACAGTCCTTGGATGTTCTGTCCTGGGTTTTTTTGTTTTTTTGTTGTTTATAATTCTTTTTCTCTTTGCATTTCAGTTTGGGAGATTTCTTTTGACCTTTCTTCAAGCGTACTGATTCTTTTCTTGGCTAGGTATAGTCCACTGCTGAATGCATCAGTGGTATCGATTATTTGTTATAGTGTTTTTGAGTGCCAGTTTTCCTTCTGTTTCTTTTCTAGAGTTTCTATGTGCTTACCATATTCATTTTTTCTCTCATGTTGTTAGCTTTTTATATCATTACCCTTAACATATTAATATAGTTATTTTAAATTTGCTATCTGATAATTTAAAAAAAAAGTCTCGTATCTGAGTCTGGTTCAAATGCTTGCTTTGTCTCTTTAGAGTTGCTTTTTCTTGCCTTTTTAGCATAACTAGAAATTTTTTGAAGGCTGGAAATGATATATTAGGTAATAGTAGTTAAATCTTTAGTGTGAGGCTTTATATTTATCTGCCTAGGAGTTGGACTGTGTTTAATGTTTGCTCTAGCTGTAGGTGCCAGAGGGTTCACATTTCTGTTGTGTCTTTGTTTTTGTCTTCCTTGCTTTCTTTGGGTTTCCCTAAGAACTCTTTCTCAGATAGAATCTGCATCTTGCAGCTCTTTCAGCTGTAAATACTGGAGCCTCATTGATGCGGTGGTAGCATATGGGAGAGGGGAAGTATACTATAATCTTAATAATTAAATCTCTGTTTTTTTGTTGATTGATGTCTTGGAGCTGTGGAGTGGACTAGAATCAGGTAAATTCCCATTCCTAGGTGATACAAATACCCTGGCAGTCTTTCCCCTGGAGTGTAGGCCTTTGTTACAGAGAATACTCAGGCTATATTTCACAGTGGTTACTTTTCTTTTCCTCCTTGCCAGAACTATAAGGGGATCCTTCTTGGCTCTTCACTGCGAGAATCTGGCAGTACCATAAAACCCACAAAAGTGTGGGGACTCTCCTATAGGACAGCAGTCCCCTAGGAGTTTCTCATTTTCATGCTATTCCACAGTCAGCCCCCAACAAGTCATCAAAATTACCATTTAAGTGTTTGTACTGGATTGAATCTTTGTCCCCAAAAATGGTATGTCTGAATCTTAACCCTTCATGTGTGTAAATGTTACATTATGTAGAAATAGTTTGCTGGGCATGGTGGCTCACACCTATAGTCTCAGTACTTTCGGGGGCCAAAGTGTGAGGATCACTTGAGACAAGTCTGGGCAATATAATGAGACCATGTCTCTATAAAAAATTTCAAAAAATTAGCCAGGCATGGTGGTACACCCCTGTAGTCCCAGCTACTCAGGAGATTGAGGTGGGAGGATCACTTGAACCTGGGAGGTGGGGGTGGCAGTAAGCTGAAATTACTCTGCTGCGCTTCAGCCTGGGTGGCAGAGTAAGGGGGGAGGGAGGGAAGGAGAGGGTGAAGGTCTTTTCAGATGTGATTAAGGATTTCAAGATGAGGAAATCCTTAATAATTGAATGATTGGTGTACTTGGAAAAGAGTAAGGACGGGGAGATTTGAGATGGACACGTAACAGTGGGAATGTCATGTCAAGATGAGGCAGAGATTGGAATTATGTAAACAAAGGAATGCTAAAGATTGCTGGCAGCCACCAGAAACCAGATAGAGGGATGTAGTGATTCTTCCGAGTCTCCAGGAAGAACCAACCCTGCTGATACCTTGATTTTTCCCTCTGCCGTCTGGAAAGAAGAGAATAAATTTCTCTTCTTTCAAGCTACGCACTTTGTGGTGGTTTGTTACAACTGCTCTAGGAGACTAATAGTGTTCCTGCTAATTTATGGCTCCATCAGTTTCTAATCTAGGTAATAAATAGATCTTGGTGGTGACTGTCTGGCTTTACCTACCTTTCCGTATCTTTAGGGGGTTTGTTCTGTGTCCTCAATTTTCTAATGAGTCCAGGGAAATTAATTGATTTTCAGTTGGTTTAGCCTTTTGCTTGTTGTAAGGGTGGGAGTGATGACTTTAAAGCTTTTTACATGTTACAGCTGAAACTGCCAGTTGAGTATTTTAAAAGTTTGTTTATTCTTCCTCCTCACAATGTTTGACGTTTTAATGCTTTTTCTGTTATTTTAGTGATTACTACATGCATTCTCAACTTATAAAAATCTAATGTTAATAACTTTACTCTCTATACCATACAAGGATCTTGAAACAGTTTTAACTCCTCAACTTTGTTACTGGTTCTGTTATTTTAATCTTTCTATAGTTTTAATTTTCTATATGATGTTACTGTTTTTGTTTTTGTTCAGTGTTTGTATACGTATATACTTACTACTTTTGTTTTTGCTTTCCTTTCTGTATTGCTGATACATCATATTGAATCTTTTTTATTTCCTTTGCTCTTCTCTGAGACCATCCATCAGAGTATTCTTTTAGTGTAACAAAGTCCCACTTCTGCTTTGTCAGAACTGTCTTTGTTTTTTCTTCATTTTATTAAAAATGTTTTCTCGAGTATAGAGAGTTTAAGATTTGTAGTTATTTTCTTTCCTCACATTTAAGATACTAGTCTGCTGCCTTCTGGCTTCCATCGTTGCTGCTAAGTCACGCATTAATCTAAATGCTTCTTTGATAACCTCTTTTTGTTTTTTTTGAGTTTTTTTTCCCTTTGTCTTTCACTTTTTGCTGTTTACTCTTACAAACTTAATTATGAATAAGTTTAAAATAGTAGGGAATTCAATCCTATTTACTATACGGTATTTTCTCTAAGGGAAATAAAATAGATTTTCTTTGACTCAGTGAACTTCTTAATTATCACACATGTATGCAGTTATGTGGTGCTATAAAATTTTTTATATAATATTGAACAAACCACTTTAATATTTACTGCTTCAAACTCTTACCAAAGTAATTCCTGCACATGATATGCAAATATAAATATATTAAATGACTTAGAGTGATAAACACTATTTCCTTGCCTTATTGTTCTCTGCTCCTAGTCTTACTTTCCGTAGGGAAAGCACTGTCTAAATCTATCTGCTTTAATTTTTTGGCTTTCATATTTCTAAATAATTTGTTTCTGTTGTTGATTTTGGTTTATTTTTAACTTGAAAGAGTTAGCTTCCTTATTTATAATCTCACATGTCCAAACATCTCTATATCCAAACATATTAAGGGTTTGTACTTTTATTTTTTTTTCTAGCAACCAATAAGAGTATTTGTGGACTTAGTACTTTGTATGATAATGATATTTGTCCCTTTACTCTTTCCTTTACCAACCTCCCTCTTTCAATTCTTCTTAAGAATTATTATCCTTTATAATATCAACTCTGTTAACATTTATATTGTTCTACAACTATAAGTTAGTCCTTTTGTTTTGCTATACAATAATTTGATTATCAAAGTTAAAATAATTACTTTCACTTTATTATGATCACGTAGTATTATTTTTAATGTGAAACCAAGTAGTATATATGATGATTACAGTTTTCCTTTTTTTTGTTTTCCTTCCCCCTCCCCTTCCCCTTCCCCTTTTCTTTTCCTTTTTGATTCTGTCCTTTCTGTCTTGCTCTGTTGCCCAGAGGAGTGCAGTGGTACGATCTCTGCTTATTTCAACCTCCGTCTTCTGGGCTCAAGCCATTCTCTCACTCAAGCCATCCTCTCACTTCAGCTTTCCAGGTAGCTGGAACTATGGGCGCATATCACTGCTCCTGACTACTTTTTTTTTTTTTTTGGTATTTTTTTGTAGAGATGGAGGTTGCCATGTTGCCCAGGCTGGTCTTGAACTCCTGGGCTCAAGAGAGCCACCGACTTCAACCTCCCAAAGTGTTGGGATTACAGGTGTGAGCTGTAACTGCACCCAGCCAATTATATTTTCAGCATTGTACAGTTTTTTGCCTTTCTAAAAGTTTCTAATCATCTTTAGTTTTTTTGTCTTTAACTGACGTTCTCGTCTCTGAGTTCCAGATTTGTAAGGATAATATACAGTTTCATAGTTTGTACTCCATGCTGTTTTGCCCTCAGATACCTCCTAGAACTTTTTCTTTCCATTTAGTTTATGCTGTTTGTTCCTTAGATTTGTTGCACAGTTGCAAATTTAGCATTTATTTTATTCTGAGGTTGGCGCCACTGTTTTTTGGATTTCATGTCTTCCTCTGTTTTGATTCATATTTTAATTTCGCTGTGTAACATGTAATTTCATATGTGGGAGTTAATTTTCTTTATTGTTGCATGTGTGAAAATGTTGTATCCTGTGCTTGCATGCTGATTTGGCAGAGTATGCAGTTAATTTTCCTTTAATACTTCAGTGATTTTTAATTTTTCTTCTTCTAGAATCCAGTATTGCCAATGAGAAGTGTTCCAAAATGATTCTCAGTCTTTTGCAGATGAAATTTTTATTTCCTGTCAGCTTTCTAGGATCTGTTTATTGTTATTGTGAAATTTCACCCAATATGAACACTTTTAAGAATTTGTTTATTTCATTGGATTCTCACAGACCTGTTTCTATTTGAAGATTGTTTTAGGATTATTTTCTTATATTATTTCATGGTTAATTCCTCATTTTTCTTTCTCCTCCTTGAATTTCTGTTAATTGGATGTTGGATTGATTGCGTCTTTTTCTTATTTTCATACTTTTCATTGTGCTTTTGTTTTAACTGTTTTGTAACATTTTCTTGGATTTGTCTCCACCTCGTCAAAAAAACAGTAAGATATTTTGGAAGACATAAACTTTAAAAACATTTTAATATTCTCACTTCTTATTTTATAGTGTTCTTTTAGTTTAGAAACTTTACATCTCTTAAGGATACACATTTGTGCATGTATTTTAACTTTTTTGTTTTGAAATATTGTAGAAATGTTAGATGTACAGTACAGATAATTTTTTTCCTGATGCCTTTTATCCAAGTATTTTAGAGTGTATTTTCTATAAACCAGGACCATGTCGCAATACAACCATAACATTTAAGAAATTAATATTGATTTGTAATCTGTATGGATTCGTGTCTTACTTTATTCAGTGGGGTATATTCTTTTAATTTTGTTACTTTGATGCTCAAAATGCCCTGATTTGGCCAGTAAGAGCCCTTTTGATATCATTTCTCTGGGCCAGTTTGATACCACTTCATGTCTTTGACAACGTCCTTATTTTCTGGCACAACAAAATGTTCCAGGCTAATCTTATACTTTTCCTGCCTAGCCCTGGAATTGGCCATTTTCCTAAAATTTCCTGTTTCCTTTTAGTAGTAGGTGGTATTTATGAAGTCTTGGCATTTGGTTTGCTCATTGCCATTGAAATGTTGCTGGTTTCAGGTCCATTCATGGTACAGAGCTTGGGGGTGGGGGTGTGTGTGTGTGTGTGATGAATGTATGTATATCTACATATACGTATATTTATATGTGTTTATTTCTCCATGTCTGTATTGAAAACTGTTAACTTCATGCTGATACTGCTCATTACAATTCAATATCACAGGACTGAAAGTAGCTTTTTTCATATATATTTGCAACTCCTTTCTCTGACATAGAGAAACTTGACTCCCATTACTCCTCGTATATTTACAATTTGGTTAGTCTCCCTGCATTTAATCATTCTCTCATCTCTTTTGTTACTCCCCACTCTGTAACTTCCTCTGAGTAGATTTTCAGTTATTATCTGCTCATTTTGAGAGTAAATAATAAATGAATAAGAAGCGAATTGGGAACTATGTTTATATGGGTAAAAGTTAAGAGGTGGTTTTTTTTTTTTTGAGATGGAGTCTCACTCTGTCACATAGGCTGGAGTGCAGTGGTGTGATCTGGGCTCACTGCAGACTCCGCCTCCTGGCTTCAAGTGATTCTTCTGCCTCAGCCTCCTGAGTAGCTGGGACTGGCGTGCGCCACCACGCCCGGCTAATTTTTTGTATTTTTACAAAAACACAAATGAGACGGGGTTTCATCATATTGGTCATGCTGGTCTTGATCTCCTGACCTCTTGATCTGCCTGCCTTAGCCTCCCAAAGTGTTGGGATTATAGGAATGAGCCACCATGCCTGACAGGAGTTAAGAGTTTTTTTTTTTTTTTTTTTTTTAAAAGTAGGTCAAGAACTGCCCATTGCTTTGGAGTCCTCTGCATTTCTCAGTATTCATTGCTCTGAGAAACCAGCATTCATTCATAATAGCTGTACTAATTTCCCCAAGCTATTTTTAAATTTTTTTGTAGATTAACCCTTCAGTTTTTTGCCTTGGAAGGAAAATGCCATGCTACTTAGCATTTTACTGATTGAATTATTGTGGTTGATTTAGAGATTGAATAATTTCTCTATTTCAGTCCTGCATGCATTTCATGTGAGTCTACATTTTCTGAATTTCTGGTGTTTTTGAGGTCTGTAGAGCAGTTTGGTATCTCATTGAGAGCTCCCTTAAGTTCTCTAGGCTTCCTCTTCTTGGCTTTATCAGCTGTGCATCCACTATCAGACATTTGTTAAAATTTCTTGTTGGGTCCCTTATGTTGGGATGCTGCAAATAGAAATCCTGTCTAAAATTTATTTAAAAGTTAAAAAACTACTTCATGTAACAAATCTGAAGGAATTATAGTTATAGATTGGTTAATCTAGCAGTTTGATGAATCCTGCAAAGATCCAGGTTATTTTTATCTTTTTTCTTTTCCATGTTAATCGGTGATCTACTGTTTTTCTCAAGTGGTTATAGCAATTATGGGTATCAAATTCTCATTAAAGAACACCCAGAGTCTGCAGGAGGCCATTTCTTCCTTGTGTTTTGGTTTTAAGGTCAAATAAAACCTTCCCAGAAGAAAGTTAAAATTCATTCACCTCAGGCTGAGCATGGTGGCTCACGCCTGTAATCCTAGCACTTTGGGAGGAGCAAGTGGGAGGATCACTTGAGCCCAGGAGTTTGAGAGCAGGCTGAGCAATATAGCGAGACCCCATCTCTATTAAAAAATAAAAAGTAAAAAGAATTCATTCATCCCATGCTTATTTGAAAACCATTCACTGTGTACGTTTAATTGTATGTGATTAAGATTGCTATAAATAGAACTATCTCTAGACCTTTGCCTCTTTGACAATTAGATATCCTGGCACCTTCTCAACCAGAGTTGGCATTTAAACACAAGATTTTTCAGGTGACCTGATTGTACTTAGTAGCTGAGAAGTACAGTTTTAGATTAGTGAAGATGTAACCCCTTGGGGCCGAGAGAATCTTCGCCTGTAGAATACAGGGTCTCAAAATACTGAACAAAATAAAGGTTGTGTTAGAAAGGAAGGAGGGGAATGGGCAATGTAGGAATGGTTCTCAGTTTAACAAACAACAGTGTCTGGCCATACTCACTTTTGTTTCTTTTTGGTGGTGGTTGTGATTGTTGGTGTGGTTGTTGGGGTGTGTGTGTGTGTGTGTGTGTGTATGTGTTTTAATCAGTCTTGTAGGAGGAAGAAAAGATGAATGGGGATATGGCTAGTCTGCGGTCTTGGGCAGGAAAGCTGTTACTGCTTTTTAAAAATTGAACCTTGTAAAATATTAATAATATGCATATGTGATCCTGTAATCTAAGATCCTCTTATTAAAAGAGGTAAAATAAATACATATTAATATTCATTTTAGAGTTTGTTTTCTGTTTTTACATAAAGTAGTAACACAAAGTTAGTAGTTTAGAACTATATATATTATTATCTAATAGTTTCTGTGGTTTAAGAATCTGGTCATGACTAGCTGGGTCCTCTGCAAGGATGCAGTGAAGTTGTTGGCCAGGGTTGTGTTCACATTTGGGGCTCTACTGGGGAAGGATCTGCTTCCAGGCTCATGTGTTTGTTCTTATCATTCATTTACTTTTGGGTTGTTGGAGTAAGGCCTCACTTTTCTGATGTCAGTCAGAGACCCTTAAGTTGCTTGCTTGTGGCCCTCTCCTTAGGTTAGCTTACAGCATAGCAGCTTGTGTCTTCAAAGCCAGCAAGGGAAAAAGTCTCCTATTAAGGTGGACATTACAGTCTTATGTATAATGTACAATTCATTATCTTTGTCGTCTCCTTTTTTTTTTTTTTTTTTTGAGTCTTTTTGCCCAGGCTGGAGTACAGTGGTGCAGTCTTGGCTCACTGATACCTCAACCTCCTGGATCAAACAATGTCCCAAGCTTAGCCTCCCAAGTGGCTGGGACTACAGGCGCACACTATCATTTCTGGCTAGAGTTTTTGTATTTTTGTGGAAACATGGTTTTGCCATGTTGCCCAGGCTGATCTCGAACTCTTGAGTTTAAGCAATTTGTCTGCCTTGGTCTCCCAAAGTGCTGGGATTACAGGCGTGAGACATTATGCCCTGCTGTCACATTCTTTTTGTTAGAAGTCAATCACAGGTCACATTGGCACTCAGAGAATTACATAAGGATGCGAATGCTAGAAAGTGGGGATCATGGAGACCACCTCAGAGTCTGTCTGCTACATAGGGTATGCATGTGATTGTAGGAGTGTCTGATGGCGTGAATTATGCATTATTTTTCTTTTGAGGCTCCCACTTAATAGTTGTATTGTACACTATACTAAAGTATTCAAGAAATTTGCTGATGTAGCCAAATATTTAAAGTAATTGAAATAAGCCGTGCTGATGTCTTTGTAGTATTAAATATTGTTGCTAAACAAATCCCTTAGTTTTAAGTTTATTAATATAGTTTATAGTATTTTGTGAATTAGATTTTAGCCATTTCATTTTTCTTCCTTTATTAGTTGACTATATTGTGGAGTATGACTATGATGCTGTGCATGATGATGAATTAACTATTCGAGTTGGAGAAATCATCAGGAATGTGAAAAAGCTACAGGAGGAAGGATGGCTAGAAGGAGAACTAAATGGGAGAAGAGGAATGTTCCCTGATAATTTTGTTAAGGTAAGTATTTTCAGTTACGTTTCTGGCTGTTGCTTCATAGAATTTAATCTTCAAATGTTAAGAAATAGATATTCTTTTAAAATTAAAATGTTTTAGATAAATGTTTTCTCCATAACATTCAAGAAAATAGAGTCCAGGTACCTCTATAATGGATATCATTGTTGTTCTGTGTCCTGCTGGATAATAATGCTCTATGTATATATTTGTGTATATATGCTTGTATATGTTTGTGTCTATCTTCCTGATTACCGATTGTTTTAAAATAATAGTTTTCATTTGGGTGGCACTTAGTAATTTATGAAACAGGCTTGCTATACATATTCTCATTTGAGCTTACAGTATTCTTGTGAAATAGTTACAATAGATAATAGCCCCATTTTAAATATCTTGACATTTTGATTAAGAGAATAAGTGATTTTGTCCACTGGTGGTTAGCTAAGAAGACCAACTTTGAACTGAAGCCTGGGACAGTTGCCTCACTGGTCTTCTAATTGTATTTTGCTTTTCCAACAACAAAATGTATTTGATATACATTTTGTGTTTCAGCATTTTAGCGCTTATCTGCCAAACTGTCTTCTTCAGCTACTACTAGACATTCCTTTTTTAGTAAATATTCTGTCACTTCTGCCAGAAAACAATCTTTAGGACTCTTTTATCAATTACAAACTTATAAAATTCTCAGCAGTTTAGATAAGGAAAAAAAAGTAAAAAATATTTGTGTGTTTACATATCACTTATAATTGTCTTGTTTTCTATGTATTAGTTTTCTTACATCGAGCCTCGTTCCCTGGCCTCATTAGATTATGAGTTCTTCTAGGAAGGTTAGATTATGTGTCTCATTTGGTTTTCCAGCTCTTGGACAGTAGTTGTTTAGCAGAATACCCCTTGTACAGCATGGATGTATAGTTAATATTTATTTCCTGAATAAACTTGTGTTTATTTTAGTTGTGGTTTCACCTCCAAGTATGAATGCATACAGTTGATAGTCTCTCAGTATCCAGGAACAGCTGTGGATATCAAAATATGCAGGTGCTCAGATCTGTTATATAAAATGACATAGTATTTGCATATAACCTATGCACATTATCCCATATACTTTAAATAGTCTGTAGGTTACTTACAATACCTACTACAGTAAATGGTTGTTATGCAGTATCTCAGTTGACCAGTCCACAGGTGTGGAGCCTGCAGATATGGAGGGCCGACTGTATTTTATTCTGCTATAGGGGTACCTTGGAGATATTGCAGGTTCAATTCCAGACCGCCACAGTAGAGCAAATGTCACAATAGACTAGATATCTCAATAAAGTGAGTCACGTGAATGTTTTGATTTCCCGGTGATGTAAAAGTTATGTTTATGCTATATTGTATTAAGTATGCAATAGCATTATATAAAAAAAAGCAATGTGGATACATTAGTTTTAAAATAATTGCTAAAAATTGCTTACAATCATCTGCGCCTTCAGTGAGTCACCATCTTTTTGCTGGTGGAGTTTCTTGCCTCAGTGTTCATGACTGTTGACTTAGTGGTTGCTGGAGGCTGGGGTGGCTATAGCAGTTTCTTAAGATAAGACAACAATGAAGTTTGCCACATCGGTTTGCTTATTTAATGAAATATTTCCCTGTAGCATGTGACGCTGTTTGATAGCATTTTACTTGCAGTAGATCTTTCAAATTTTAGTCAGTTCTTTGAAACCCTCCTTCTGGTTTGTCAACTAAGTTTATGTAATATTTTGAATCTTTTGTTGTTATTTCAGCAATATTCATAGCATCTTCACCAGGAGTAGATTCCATCTCAAGAAGCCACTCTTTGCTCATCCGTAAGAAGCAACTTGTCATCTGTTCAAATTTTATCACAGTGTTGCAGTAATTCAGCCACATCTTCATGCTCCACTTCTAATTCTAGTTCTCTATTTTCACCACATCTACAGTTACTTCCTCCACTTAGGCTTGAGCCCTTCAAAGTTATCCTTTAGGGTTGTGATCAGTTTCTTCCAAATTCCCATTAATGTTGATATTTTGACCTCCTTTCGTGAATCACAGATGTTCTTGATGGCATCTAGAATGGTGACTCTAGAAATCTTTCCAGAAGGTTTTCAATTTACTTTGCCCAGATTGAGCAGAAGACTCACTATTTGTGGCAGTGATAGCCTTCTTAAATAGGAATACTTAAAAGTTGAAATACACCTTGATCAATGGGCTGCAAAATAATATTATGTTTGCAGGCATGAAAACAGCATTCATCTTGTATATTTCCAACAGAGCTCTTGGGTGATCAGATGCATCATCAATATGCATTAGTATTTTGAAAAGCATCTTTCTTTCTGCAGTAGGTCTCAACAGTGGGCTTAAAGTACTCAATAAACCATGCTATAAATAGATGTGCTGTCATCTAGGCTTTGTTTTTCCATTTATAGAGCATAGGCAGAATAGATTTAGCATAATTCTTAATGATCTTAGGATTCTCAGAATGGTGAATAAGCATTGACTTCCACTTAAAGTACCAGCTGCATTGGCCCCTAGCGACAGAGTCAGCCTGTCCTTTGAAGATTTGAAGCTAGGATTTGACTTCTTTCTAATTATGAAAGTCCTAGGCAGCACCTTTTTCCAGTAGAAGGTTTCATCTCCATTGAAAATCTGTTTCGTGTAGCCACCTTCATCAGTGATCTTAGCTAGATCTTCTGGTTAACTTGCTGCAGCTTCTCTGTCAGCATTGGCTGTTTCATCTTGCACTTTTATATTATAGAAATTGCTTCTTTCCTTGAACCTCATGAACCAACCTCTGCTAGCTTCAAACTTTTCTTCTGTAACTTTTTGACCTCTCTGTATTCATAGAGTTGAAGAGTCTTAGGACCTTGCTGTAGATTAGGTTTTAGCTTAAGGAGAAGTTGTGGCTGGTTTGATCTTCTGTATAATGACACAAAATTTCCCATTTTTTTTTTTTTTTTTTTTGAGATGGAGTCTTCCTCCGTCACCCAGGGTGGAGTGCAGTGGCACGATCTTGGTTCACTGCAACCTCTGCCACCTGGGTTCAAGTGAGTCTCCTGCCTGGCCTCCTGAGTAGCTGGGACTACAGGTGCCTGCCACCATGCCCGGCTAAATTTTATATTTGTGGTAGTGATGGGGTTTACCATGTTTGTCAAGCTGGTCTTAAACTCTTGACCTCAGGTGATCGTCTTGTCTTGGCCTCCCAAAGTGCAAGGATTACAGGTGTGAGCCACCACACCTGGCCTCAAACTTTCTTCATATCAGCAATAAGACTGTTACACTTTCTTATCATTCGTGTGTTCACTGGAGTAGCACTTTTATATTTCCTTCAAGAACTTAGTCTTTTTATTTGCAGCTTGGCTGTTTGGTGCAAAAACCTAGCTTTTGGCTTATCTCAGCTTTCAGCATTACTTCCTCACTAAGTTAGTCATTTCTAGCTTTTGATTTAAGTCAGAGATGTGTGATTCTTTCTTTCACTTGAATACTAGAGGCTGTTGTAGAGTTATTAGTCGAATTTTAATATCATTTAGTCCCAGGGAATAGGGAGCTCTGAGGAGAAGGAAAGGATAGGAAATGACCAGTTGGTGGGACAGTTAGAAGACACAATATTGATTAAATTTGCTGTCTTATGAGGGTGCAGTTTGTGGTACACTGGGTGCAGTGGCTCATGCCTGTAATCCCAGCACTTTGGGAGGCCAAGGCCAGTGGATCACGAGGTCAAGAGATCGAGACCATCCTGGCCAACATGGTGAAACCCTGTCTCTACTAAAAATACAAAAAATTAGCTGGGCCTGGTGGTGCATGCCTGTAGTCCCAGCTACTTGGGAGACTGAGGCAGGAGAATCGCTTGAACCCAGGAGGCGGAGGTTGCAGTGAGCCAAGAATGCGCCATTGCACTCCAGCCTGGGCAACAAGAATGAAACTCCGAGTCAAAAAAAAAGAAAGTTTTTAAAAAACAATCTAGTGTTTGATTATTATGTAAAATAGAGCATAAGTAAACATGAGTCCATACTGATATAAATAAATGATTGAATAAATACACAGGGGAGAAAGGATAAATTGAAACAAAAATTCCAAGTGATATTTCTAGATAGAAATTTGTGTTTAGTATGATTAAATGTTTTTCACTTGGAAAAATAGTGAATAGTGTACCTCCTCAATTTATTTTTTTAAAGTCATTTTTATTTTGTAGTTACAGATCATAAAGTATACCTCATTAATTTATTAGGTTTGAGAAGTAAGCTCAATTTGAGGAGAAACCAGACTAACTTAACAGATATTACTACTTTCTTAACTTCAATGTTTTAGACTAAAGTAGAGAGTAAAGATTTATTTGTGGGTGTAACTTTGATTCAGTATCAGTGTCTTAGCTGGTTCATATTTGGCACTTTGCCTTCAGAGTTGCTACATCGTAATTGAGGTAAAACAAAATAAACATATTCCAGTAAGCAAATACTTAGCAGTTGACTATGACGTATTTTGGGGTGTAGTGAGAAGAATCTTTCCCACAATTTATTTTATTGGGGGAAATAACTGTAAAAACAGGATAAAATGTAATACCTTTTATGACTGAATGGCAAACATGTGATAAAGATGATAGGTGCTACAGAGTCTTTGAAAAAATATATTTCAGAAGGGGTATTAAAAGTAACACTAGGCCAGGCGCAGTGCGTGGCTCACACCTGTAATCCTAGCACTTTAGGAGGCTGAGGTGGGTGGATCACCTGAGGTCAGGAGTTCGAGACCAGCCTGGTCAAACCCCGTCTCTACTAAAAATACAAAAATTAGTTGGGCGTGGTGGCACACACTTGTAATTCCATCTACTTAAGAGGTTGAGGTAGGAGAATCGCTTGAACCCGGGAGGCGGAGGTTGCAGTGAGCCAAGATCCTGTCATTGCACTCCAGCCTGGGTGACAGAGGGAAACAGTTTGAAAAAAGACGTAACACTTAATTGGTACTTAAGGTAGAAGATTAGAGGAGTACTGAGTGCATTGTAGGTCTGGCAAAGGTATTACCTAATTTATGGTAAAAAATAATTAGACAGACTACTTTGGCCTAATGAAAGTTTTCTTATGGCGGAGTAATGGGATTTAAGACTAAAAGCATGGGTTAAAGTAGGGGTTACAGTATATTTTGAAGATTGTTTAAAGATATTTAAAACTGTTTAATAAATTAATCTCAATGAGAATGAAAGCTTTTTCAGAGGAGAGAGTTGGGGCTATAAAGTATAATAGAGATCAGAGTGCTACATTGAGAGTGGAAATGAAGGGATAGATAATAGGCTAACTTTATATCTGTGTGAATACTTTGCATGTTCACATATATTATCTCACTTTATTCTCATATCTGTGAAAGTTAGGTATAGGGAATGTATCATTCTTACCCAAAGTCTTGCTGGTAATATGGGCTAAAGACTTGATAGTAGTTAGCTCTATGACAGGCCAATGTCAGGGCTCTTTTTAGATGATAAATGCATCCATGGTATGTGCTAGTTATTAGAGAAATGTGATCATTCTGTAACATCCTGTGCTTTTGAGGCTCTAAGGGCAAAGTGATATGAATCCTAGTCATTGAAATTTCCCGGTAGTGTCAGCATAGTTGAAAGATCTTAGAATTATAAAATTAAAAGTGCTTTTGATCACTTTTAGAGTTGACTCCTGGAAAAGGAAAAAAACAATCACTGTTTCTCAGATTGCAATTTTATGGAACTACATTTCTTTCTTTAAAACTAAACTCAAGAAATTTCAGAAGAAAGACATTTCACATAAGGGAATTTCAAAGACTAAAGATGGAATGCAAATATGTGGGAAAAAGGTAAAAATAAAGGTAATTAGAAAATGAAGCTGGGCTTGAAATACATAGTTGTTTCTAGTATATGGTTTAGGTACTGTGTTCTGCCTTCATCCCTAGAAATTTTGCTGAAAACCAAGATTTTATTATACAATTTAAGGAAATTAGGAAGTTCACTGTATAAGTCAGGATAGCTTACATTGTGGTACCAACATCAAAATCTCAGTGGCATCATAGCACAAGGAAAGACTACATCCTTTCATGCAAAGTTTGTTTGGTCCAGCTAGCCAAGTCTCTGTTCTGCTTTTCATGTGGTAGCACAATCTTCTAGGCTGCTTTAGTCTTGTGGCAAGTTCTTATCAATTTATGCTTTTGTAATTTTTGAGGACAGAGCAACAGAGCATAGAAAATTATGTTCCAATTGTAAATGCTTCCCTGGGGAAGTGGTACATATTACTTTTGATTGCATTTCATTGGCCATAGCAATGATGTGGTCATGTGTACCATCAAAGGGGCACAAAAATATGATCTTGCTATATATACAAAAGGAAAGTAGAACTAGAAACACTAGTGAGCATTACTTAATGCGTGTCACACCAAGTATATGTGTTGACTGGTATTCATGAACTTCTTTTCATGATATGTAATGGATGCCTTGTTTACTTGGGGTGAGAGAAGATCCTGAATTGGTTAGAATTGGGCAGTAATACTGGAACAGAAAGTATTATATATAGAGATGACACCAGATAAAAGAAATTTTCCCATCTATATACTTCCCATGTTTTTTCAGTGTGAGTGAGAAATGATGTTTTAGTTTGCCTGTGAAAAGTTAGAAAACAGAAAGGACAGTGGAGGCTGAGATTTTTATTTTCAGAGTAATTGAGATATAAATGGGAAAGTCATGGACAATTAACTGTTATTCTTTATTAAAGTTAGATCGTAGCATATGGTTTTATATTTAGTGCAGCACTTCAGTGTGTATCAGTTCTGTTGTTTTTGATATCTGCCAGTATAAGTTAGTTGCTGATAGTTGTCCCCTCCAAATCTCATGTTGAAATGTGATTCCTAATGTGAGAGGTGGGACCTGGTGGGAGGTGATTGAATCATGGGGGTGGATCCGTCATGAATGATTTAGCACCATGTCCTTGGTAATAAATGAATTCTCACCCAGTTTACTTGGGGTCTGGTTATTTCAAAGAATTTACAACCTCCCACTTCTTTCTCTTGTTCCTGCTCTCACTATCTGATGCACCTGCTCCCCTTTCTTCTTCTGCTGTGATAAGAAGCTTCCTGAGGCCCTCATCAGGAAGAGATGCTGGAGCTGTGCTTCTATAGCTTGCGGTACTGTGAGCCAAGTAAATGTCTTTTTTGAGGCAGGTCCCCCCTCTGTTACCCAGGCTGGAGTGCAGTGGTGCTGTCGTGGCTCACTGCAGCCTCAAGCTTTAGGGCTGAAGTGATCCTCTCACTTTAGCCTGCCAGGTAGCTGCAACTACAGGTGTGTGGCTAATGTTTTCTCTACTTTTTGTGGAGGTGGAGGTTGCCATGTTGCTCAGGCTGGTCTTGAATTCCTGGGCTCAGGTGATGCCTGCCTTGACCTCCCAAAATGCTGGGATTGCAGGCATGAGCCACCGTGCCGGGCCCTAAACGTCTTTTTAAATAAATTACCCAGCCTCAGAGACTTCTTTATAGCAACACGGGGACAGACTAATAACAGTTGCCAAGTCTTCACGATATTTCTTTATTATCTTTTAGATCTTTCTTTTGATGGATATAGACATTCTGGTATATGGTTTAGGTATTTAGACTTTGGAGCCTGGCAGACTTTTGTCTCTCTGGGTAAGTTATTTAGTATTTATGAGATTTTTACCACCACCTCTATCTGCTGAAAAAAAGGATATTAATAGTATTTATCTTATAGTGTTATGAGTATCCAATGAGATGATGCATTAAGCATTTAATCTAGTAGATAGTGCCTGGTCCAGAGTTAACTGCTTACTAAATTTAATGAGTTGTGATCAGCATTTTACATAAATAAGAAAGGTTGAATGAAGTTGAATAGAAAATGTCAGTTTATCCCCTAGGTAGATGGCTAAATACTGTCTTGTAAAACTTTTTTGTCAGGTGTTGGGGGAGTGTTGTTGAATGTGTATCCTAAAGTGTGTTTATATGTGTATATATACTGGGGTTTTTACAGAAGTTTCCCCCTCTTCATTCTCAGGAAAATGAGAGACTTCAAAGAGAACAGTGAAATGATCAGATTTGAATTTAAAAAATCAGAATATTGAGTTATGATTTACAGAATAAAATACACCTATTTTTAAGTGTCTTGTTCTGTGAGTTTTGACAAAGGTATATGCCTATGCAGCTAGCATAATGTTAAGATACTAGAATATTCATTATCTGCAAAAGTTTGTTTTCTGTTGCATTTGTGCCTTGCAAACTAGTGGCAACCACTGATACGATTTTTGTCACTCTAGATTAGTTTTGCCTTTATAAGAATTTAATATAATTAATGATGATTGTCTTTTTCTGTGTCTGCTTTCCTCTGCTCTGTATGATGTTTTAGAGATTCAGCCATGTGGAATGTAGCACTAGTTTCTTTTTATTGCTAAGAAGCATTCCATTTTATGTATACCACAGTGTTTATCCTTTTTTTACCTGTAGATGGACATTGTTTCCAGTTTCTGGGTATCATGGGTAAAACTGTCATAATCATTGATATATACCTCTTTTTGTGAACATACATTTTCATTTCTTTGGAGTAATACTTGGAAGTGGGATTGCTGGGATGTATAAGAAACCACAAAACTGTATTCTGAAGTGATTGTCACATTTCACATTTCCATCACCAATGTATGAATGTTCTAGTTGATGTACACCTTTTTAAAAATCAACCGCATGTCCCTTTTTGCAACAGCTGTGACAGGATTTTCAGTTTTATTTAGATAGTGAGTCTCTTCAGTATTCTTGATAAGAGTCTAAATTCCTCAGGTACCCTCTGTTGTGCTATTTTTCAGTAAGAGATGTGGTAGAACTGTGGCATATCCCTCCATATACTCTGCCACTTGGTGTTCCAATTCAATTGTTTTATTCTTATCTATTTGCCACTCATTTACTTGTTCAAATATTTACTGAGGTTCCTTGTACTAGGACTTTTTATAGGTGACAGGGATACAACTGTGAATGACACAGATAAGTTCACTCTTTTTTAATGAGTTTATATTCTAATGGGAGGGGGCAGACAAATATGTAAAAGAATAAACAAATAAGATAGTTTTTGATAGCCGTAAGTGCTTCGAACAAAAAATGATGAGGAGGGGGAAAATGACATTGATACTTTAAGTTGGGTGGTCTAAAATAACATCTCTGACAAGTTTTACCAATAGAACACTGAAGAATGCAGAATAAATAAGGAATGAATTCCCTTTGAGAAGGATCCCTGAAATTAAGAAACGTAGGCTGCATGTGATGGTTTGGGTTTCCAACTACTGTACTAGAGCTACTTCAGGAAGAAGTTAGCTTGGCATTGTGACAGGAATACGGCCTTTAGAATCAGGATGTGTAGACCTCTGTTTGACTTTTTCTGACCACCGTGCCCCTGCAGCTATAGCCACACAAGTACCTATTGTGTGTTCTTTCTGAAAATGCTTCACTCTGAAGCATGAGGTTTCTTTCTGTGTTAAAGCAGGGAATCTCACCTGTTAGGATTGTTGGTAGCAATTGGATTTTGTGTGTATATTCCTTGCCTGTAGATACATAGTGGAATTTATTATTTCATCCTGTTGTTTTCTTTCTCAAGAACTGCCCATTTATATCTGAAAGGAGAAAATGGAGACAAAAATCACCTAAATTATTAAATTAGTCATCAGTTTTTTTCTTTGATGCCTGTAATATGGCAGGTACTATTAAATCAAGTATTAACAACAAAACAGGAAAAAAGGCAGAACTTTTCTGATTTCCCTTTTAAAAGAAGTTAGTAGCTTTCGAGGAAGCGGAAAAATAAAGAGGAAAATAATTAAAATGAGAAAATGTGGAACTAATAGTTAGCTTGATTAGTCTGCTTAAACTAGTTAGGAAAAAAGATTTTAGTGTGTTAGGATTTGAGTATAAGTTCTAACTTTTTAGGGCAAAACTAATTTTGTTAGGTCTTTTCTGTGGAACTAAAGTCTTATATTTAGAAAAATAGTCTGTGGAAATGATCTTTTTTTGTTGTGTCCTTTGTAATGGAAAAAAAGTAGTTCATTGTAGATAAGGGGCTAAATTGACTATGGAAAGTTGTTTCAGTTACTGAGACAGGAGATAAAGCAGATATCTTGGGGGCTTATTACCAAAAGCTGAAGATTTGTGTTCAAGTCCTGGTAGAAGTATTAGTGATAAAAATATTTAGAACAGTCAGTATTGGTTGGGGACCTTGGATCTAAATGTAAACTTTATTTTCCTAAAGAGAGAATCTATGCTGAAAAAAGTAAAATGAGTTGCCTCAAAGTCCAGTGACTTACTTGGTCTCTGTTGACAGTTATGGGGTGAGTCTCCCCACTAGGTTTCCGGTGATACCCACCTTGACTGGAGAGGCAGATGTGCTTCATTAGTGCTTTCCATATGGCCTACATTGACAGCAGGGAGAAGGTTTTTTTCACCTGGTGTGGAGGAAAGTCTGGGCTGTATAGTTGGCCTTTTCTGGCAACCATGCTGCTGGTGGGTGGTGGTTGGGGGCAAACATGGCATCTGTGGTGGTGATTGGGGTGTCTTATTACAGCTTGGTGAGGATGGCAATCTAGGTTCTCTATTTGGTCATTGCTACCATGGGTAGGAATGGTGTTACAATTTTTTGTTTTTATTCCCCGTTTGGTATTTGACTATAATAGAGTGGTTATGTCTAAGAGCTCTCTGTCTTGCCAGGCTGCCTATTTTCCTGGTCATTTGGCTAGGGCTAACACTAGTAGACTTTTCTTGTTTTATTTTATTTTTATTTTCCTTCTGCTTGCATTGGCATTTCTAGATAGCGGACTCCTCCACTACCTAGACTGGGATATAGGCAGAAAGAAGATTAGTGAACTCACTGCCATGTTGTCCCTCAGATTCTGAGGAACTTGCTATCCTTGGCTGCTATGCCTTCATTTCAAAATTTAATTATTTATTTTTTACATGTATAAAGTCTAGAGCTTTAAACTCTATTTAGCAGGAAAAATAGAGAAACACCTAATCTGTCTTTCTAAGGGAAAAGCTAGATGGTGAGGCTTATAATCACATCTGTAACAGTTGCTTATCTTGCTCATAAGTAAGGTTTACCCAGTGTAAGTACTCATAATTAGAAAAATTATTTTCTATTAGAAGTGGCATAGTAGGCTGGGCACAGTGGCTTATGCCTGTGATCCCAGCACTTTGGGAGGCCGAGGTGGGCAGATCACCTGATGTAAGGAGTTTGAGACCAGCTTGGCCAACATGGTAAAACCTTGTCTTTACTAAATATGGAAAAATGAGCTGGACATGGTGGCAGGGGGAGAGGGGGGCGTCTGTAATCCCAGCTACTTGGGAGGCTGAGGCAGGAGAATAGTTTGAACCTGGGAGGCAGAGGTTGCAGTGAGTCGAGATCGCACCACTATACTCCAGCGTGGGGGCAGAGCAATGCTCTGTCTTAAAAAAAAAAAAAAAGGCATAGTATCAGCTGTTTTTAATCTGTTGTTTATTAAGCTGGAAAAGTTAAATATTAGTTACCATTAAAATAGAAGAATGGATTTGCATTCAGCAAAAAAGGTAGTAAACATAGTTATGACTTGCTTCCGCAGGTTAAGATAACACACGAGATTTAAGATAATGCTCTTACCTGTAATCCCAGCACTTTGAGAGGCTGAGGCAGATGGATCACCTGAGATCAGGAGTTCGAGACCAGCCTGACCAACATGAAGAAACCCTGTCTCTACTAAAAATACAAAATTAGCTGGGCATGGTAGCCCATGCCTGTAATCCCAGCTACTTGGGAGGCTGAGTCAGGAGAATCTCTTGAACCTGGGAGGCAGAGGTTGCAGTGAGCCGAGATCGTGCCATTGCACTTCAGCCTGGGCAACAAGAAGGAAACTCCCATCTTAAAAAAAAAAAAAAAAGATAACCTAACAGAGCAATTGAGTAATCGTAGACATTTAATAATTATTGGTGGACTCTGTTCACTGCTGAATTTTATATAAAAGGGTTCAGAGTCTGATCACCTGAGGATGTTGGGAAGGAGCAGGGGAGGAGGAATACCTTAGAAGGTGCATTAGGTAGTGAATTTTACAAGGGTGGAAGCATAGAAAGTTGTGGAAAAAGCAGAGAAATGTCAGTGGAATGATAGCAAAAGAGAAGGTTAACAAAATATTTTTATTAGCTATACTTAAGAGAGTATTAGCGGGACAATATTTGTGGATAAGGGGATTCAATCTGTGAACAGTGAAGCAGCTTTTTTTGGTGAGCTTTGTAGTAATCCTGGAGGTGGTGCTACTTACTGTACAACCTGTTACTGATACAATGTTTGTATTTTGCTGCTTTAAAAAATAAGTGGATATGTTAACAGAAGATGTCTCAGGTGCTGGTAAGTGAACGGCTGTTACTTATATTTTTAAATCTAAAATGAAATTTTGATCCCTTTTGAAGACTTTCTTGACTTTGATATAAAGTATTTAAGACTTTTTGATATAATCAGAAAGAAGAAAACAAAAATTACCGGTAAGTTTTTCAGGAAGCTGACAAATGAATAAAAATCACTCACGTTTTTTTCTTGGTTTCAGCCTAAATTTCTAGCAATTTTTTTCTCTTCATTTAGAAAAAAGATTTTTGAAAAATTAGTTTGAAAATTTATCATGTATTTAAAAATGTTTATTTTCAGTTTATTTGAAGATTTCCATAGATTAAATGACTAATAATTAGACATTAGATCTTTAAGTGTAATTAGAATTTTTTAAAAAGCTACTTGAAAAATTAACAATATGGAGAATAGAAAGATAATCTGATGTATGTATATGGCTACTTTGGAAAGTCTCAGTGATTTAAAAAAATGATCACATTCTTTTTTTAGAAGAATGCTTATTTAATTTTTGACTTGGTATTCCAGTTTCCTTAAAAAGAAATATTTAAGTAAAGGAAATGACAATTTGGTGTTATATGATGTTTATTTTTAAAAATCTTTTACTTTATGAAAGCTTTAGTTCTTTTGGATCGATCTCAGTGATGTTTTCCATTATTTATAGAAATGTATTTGTGACTTTAATAGAATGGTTCAGGAGCTAGCTTTGTAATAGTTCATTTAGGGAACATTTTGATATTTGATTTACTTTCATTAATTGGAGACAGATTAAGGGAGAAAATCTTGCAGATACTGGAATATTAAATGGAAGACAAGTTTACTTGCTAACTGGGAATTGTAATGAAAATGGTAGGTATTAATTAGCTTGACTGTAGTAATGTTTCACTGTCTACACATATATCAAAACATGTTGTATACCTTAAGTATATGCAATTATTATTTAGAAAAAAGATATGTTGCTTTAGCAAGAAATAATTCTTCATTGAAAATAAGTAAAAAGTAAAAATAAAATGGTTGAAAGAATGCCAAAGTTGTCTATAGTTATAGATGATACATCATAGTAAGTTTTCTGTTACATACTGTTAAAGCATTAACTATTTTATACAGATACTAAGAGTAATTCGTTCCGTGAGTTGAGTTATTTTAGATAATACTGTTCTGAATTCCACACAGACTGTATTCACTGAGTTGGAGAAATACTTGATACAGGTGATAGCAGAAAACATATATAATCATTTAGATTCGATACAGTGTACTCACACAGCAGATGTGTCTTTTTCCAAATGCCCTGTAGCAGTGTGACATAACACTGTTATTTGTAGGCACATCAAATCTTTTATTTTATCTTAAATCACAGAAATAATACATATTGAAACAAAAGTCAAAGCAGTATAGAAGTATCCATTGTGAAAAGTACCTTTCTTTCTTTATAACCCTACCTCAACTTTCTTCCATATTTAGAAATTTGGTAGATAGCTTTAAAGACTGTTTCCTATTAGAAAAAAATCTTTTAAATGGAATTATTTGTACCAGTTCCCCTCTTTACACACTGTTCTTCACACTATAATTAGAAATTCAAGACATTATTAAATATAAACCATGTTAATGTTTGCCTTGCAGTTAATCTGGAAAGTTAATTTTTTATTATTCCCTTTTACGAGTTAATACATTTTGTTTCAACTAAGGTATTTCAGATTAGTCACTATTGTAGAAATAATGTAAACTAGGTATCAGGAAAGTTGAGTGCCAGAGCTGGGCTTCTGGGATACCTCCTGCTCTTTTCCTTGGACCCAGCGCGACTTGCCTGCTGTGTCACTGTCATCTGTGGCCTCAAGGAGTATCCTTGAGAGAATTTCCCATGTAAGCCTGATGTTTTTTCAGCTAGAAGAAATTGTAAACACATTAGCCCTCATTCCCTTGCAGTTCTTATTCTTAAATCCCTTCATCTAGGGTGAAAGGTGAAAATGATATTTTTTAGATTAAGAAAACTAGTATGAAAAATGTGACATTTATAAAATATTGGGTTATTTTTAGTTCATTTCAATCATTGTGGTATGTCTGAAAGAATAAGTAAAGAGAAAAGTTTTTAAGTGTTTTTTTCCACTGTACTTCTCTTGGCTCTCATTTACATTCCTGGATAGAAAAAAAGGAAAGGAGTAGGATGCCATTGACAGTGAATTTATATAACTCCCCCTACCCCATTTCTACTTTTGCCTTTTCTAAATGCAGGAGTAGTAGTTTAAATAGGAAGTTCCTTTGTCTAAAGTATAGAGAGCAATTGTATAGCAAAAAGCATAGTTGAGGAGAGAAGTTTAGAAACTTTCAAAGTAGTCCTGCTATATTATATCTTTCATTGTTGTTTTCCTTGCTGATTTTGATCTATTGAGACTTAGACGATACGTGTTGATTTCATATTAAGGACATTTTTTCTTGTTGGTTATTTTACTTTGGACTTAGGGCTTTATTGAATATCCAATTTAATTTAATCACAATTAAAAGGAAAATCAAATGACTTGAACTAGTTTTTCCTGGAAATTCCTTATATATTATTACTTATATTCCAAAAATCAAAAATACTTCAGGAATATGGTAGGCCGTTTTGTTAGGTCAAAATCTAAATCAATTATCTTTCTAGACTATTTTTTAAAATGTAGGCCTAAAATTAACTCAGTCAAAGCTAAAATAGTTGGCAGTATATACCAGATAAATATTTAATCCTTATTTTCCTTATTCTTTAGTAATATCATTTTTTTGTATTATCTGATTATGCTTCTGTAAAGTAGGAGATACTAATTTTATATACTTCTAGAAATCCTGAATGTTAAAAATGATGAAGTATATTCCTTAGATTTTCATTAGCTTAAGCAGAGTTATTACTGTGTTTAGGAATTTGGTGATTAGGTAACCTCCCTGTTTCATTTGAGAAATAAAACAAAGTTCTTGACTTCTCACCTGGTTTTTATTATTCTTTGTGACCTTTGAGTCTATGAAATAAAAGTTAATTGCTTTCTGTTTTCAAATCATGATAATGGGCACAGCTATGATAAGATAGCCAAATTATTATATGGATGTATCACAACATAAAGGAGTGGTTTGTAAATTTTGTTGATTATCTTTTTAGTTGTTTGTTTTGGTTAATGCAATCAAAATTGTGTATCTTTGATTACCTTAATAGATGAAGAGTAGCTGTACCTTTTAGCTCCTCCCACCATTTGCATTTGTATTTCAGATGCTATCCTCTTCATTTATGTCCTCCTTCTTATCTATGAAGCAAAACCAATCACTGTCGCACATTCTTATCTATATAGAGATTATCAATATTATATTTTTTCTTGGCAAGTTTTGTATTGACATTACCTATTTTGCAGGTGGCTTCCCTCATTTGAAGTATGAGATTCAGAGTTTTTCAGAGTTTGCTTTGACTATACATGATTGCCTTCTAAGTAAGGACCTTTTTTACTAGATCTCCTGAAGTCATTTTCCAAGCCAGGAAAGGAAGTGATGTTTGTAGGAAATAAATACTGCAGTGTTAATATGTATGTTATTTCCTGGCTCTTTAGGTAAAAGTGAATGAAGGGCAGAGGAAGGAATAAACACTGGAAGCCTTACTAACACCTTAGGTGCTAGGTAAAATTTGCTACTTAAATTGATAACCAAAGAGTAGTCTGGTAGAGGCATTATGTGTCCAGAAACTAGGGAAGATAGTAGGTTGGAGAGTATATGTGTGTGTTTCTGCTAGTAGGGGATTGTAGCTGGAAAGAGTGCCAAAGAAGAAGATGGTGGACCTCATACCAAATTTTACCTTATTTGTAATTTTGCTTAGAGCCTTGAGATCTAAGCAAAATTGTACTTGTGGTAACGTCTTAGTTGATACTATGTATTTGGAAGGCTATAAACCTGAGTTTTTTCTATCATTGTATACTATAAGATTTCTAAGTTGCCTTCCCCCTTTTGTTTGTGTCTTTTGTCCTCAGAAGGTTTATTATATCTAATATCCTTAGATATGGTTATGTTGTAGAGAAAATTGAAGGTTCCTAAAATGGTTCTAGATCTTGAGCAATGAATTCATACATCATGTTCACATGTTTAATTTTTATTAAAGATAACATTAACATTCAAGGTTTTACAGCAAGTGAACACAATGGAACCGGGATTTGTATTGGTTTCTGGCTGGGGCCACTGTCTGTGGAGTTTGCATATTGTCAGGTCTGCATGAGTTTTCTTTGGGTACTCCAGTTTCCTCCCACATACCCAAGATGCTTACTTGAGGTTCATTGGTGTGTCTACATCTTCCCAGTCTGAGTGTGCCTTGCGATGGAATGATGTCCTGTACAGGAATGGTTCCTGCCTGGTACCCTGAACTGCTGGGGATAGGCTCTGGCCATCCAAAACCCTAAACTGGAATAGGTGGATAAATAATTATCTTACTTATTTTTATTAATTTTACTATATGCATATGTAGCCCACATTTATTTCAGTGTTTATTATTAGAAGTGTTTTCATCTTTATTTGTAAGTTTGGTGATGTTTTTGTGACCCAGAAGTATGCTGCAGGAATTTAACTCTTGTTTAGGTCAACTAGCTATATGGTAAAATTGGTTTCCTTGTACATCGTTTTGCTTAACGTAACAGTTTCCAAGAACGTATCTAAGACCTTAAGCGGGGACTTGCTGTATTTCAGATTACCTACCCAGACTCAGAGAGCTTAAATCAGCTGTCTGCTCGCTTTGCTGTTTCTGAATTTTACCACCCTCATCATCTTTCCTTTCCTTCCATGCTCCAGCTAGATTTAGTGTTATCTTCATTCCTCAGAAGCTCTGTGCTTCCCATTGCCTTCTGGCCTGCTCATACACCATTCTTTCCTGTTAGGACACTTCCTGTTGCCTTCTCTGTACCTTGCTTACTCTCATTTTTTTTTGTCTCTGTAAAGATGTCACTTTCTCCAAGAAGTCATCCTGATTTGCCTTACCACCACTGAGTTTATATTAGCTGCACTTCCTGTGTTAGGCATCTGGTATTTTCTGTTTATAGCATTTATCATGAAAAAAGTTTAAAAAGACCTTTATTGAAGTATAATTTATGTACAGTAAATGGCATCCATTTAAAATATAAAATTCAGTAAGTTTTTAAACAATATACAACCGTGAAACCACTGGCACAGTGAAGATGCAGAGGCTCTATGTGTTTATCAAGAGCTCTTGTGCCACGTTACTGTCTGTTTCTCTCTGTGATTCTACCCCGACGAAACCATTGATTAGCGTTTTAATCCATATATTAGTTTGTATTTTCTAAGATTTTTAATGTACCATGTATATTTTGTGTCTGGCTTCTTTCAATCAGAATTAGAAATTCATGGATGTTTTTGTGTCTCAATAACGTCTTCATTTTTACTGCTAAGTAGTATTCCATTGTTTATTCATTTACTTGTTGATGGATGTTTGGATTCTTTTTGATATCGTACTAAGATAATCAGTTTTTGGGTATTTCTTACACTGAATTTTAACTGCCTGGTTATGTTCTGTAATCTTTTGTGAAGTGTACAGTACTATGAGAACAAAAAGTCTCTCGTTAATATTTGTTTGCCTAGCTGCTGCCTACTACTAGTAGGTGCTCAATAAGTATTTATGGAAATGCTAAAGAGAATAAAGGTGATACTATTTCAGGTAGCACAAATATAAATTTACTTCAGTGTATATTGAACCAGGAGTTCTATTAAGGAATAGCATTCATTTAGTATCTTATTTAGTTTGGTATTTGTGGATATATATTGCCAGAACTGTTTCCCTATTTACAAAGTAATTTTTTTTTTATCTTTTAAACATATAAGTGAATGTTATTTTAAAATCTGTGGGTTTTTGCTGGGCAAAACTAGTACCAGAACTCTGGGAAGGCTAGGAGGAAGGATCGTTTGAGCCCAGGAGTTAAAGACCAGCTTGGGCAACGTAGCAAGATCCCGTCTCTACCCCAAAAATGTGTTTTTTTGATATCATACTAAGATAATCAGCTTTTAAGAGTAAAAAATTTCTTTAAGAATTCTCATTTTCAATTGCCATGCCAGAGATTCCCAAGCTTTCTTGGTTTACACAACACTGTTATTGTCTCTGTCATTATTTCATGATGCTTCTACACCAAAAGAAAGACCTAAGAGTTGTACTTACTGTTGAATTCAAGAAACTTAATAAGTGTTGATATTTTAACAATTTAGCCATTTAAAAATAATACATAAAAACTGAAAGAAAAATCACTTTATTCTTAATTACAATTATTATTAATGAAATGTGTACACCTTTTGGGCACTGCACAACTCTCAAATCTTGGAAATTGATAGGTTACCAGTATTCTTCTTTCCTGTTCCACATTGATTTTTTAAAAAATATAGCTACTAATAATTATAGTACTTTTGCATTGTGTTAAGAAACTAGCAAATTATCAGTTAGGTATTTGAAGTATGTTTTATAAGAATCCTTTTCACAAGATACTTTTAAAGCAATCTGCAGTACTTTTATAATCATCATAAGAATTTATGAACTTGAGATAGAAGTGTTCTGTTGTAAAAGTTAAGAAAAGTATACTTGGTTGGTCACCATGGCTTACTCCTGTAATTAATCCTAGTACTTTGGGAAGTAAGGTTTGAGGATTGCTTGAGCCCAGGAGGTTGATGCTGCAGTAAGCCATGGTCACATCACTGCACTCTAACCTGAGTAACAGAGGAAGACCTTGTCTAGGGGGGAAATATATATATATATATAATACTTGCTATATCAAGTTAAAATTGTTAATTTTAATATGAAATAAGTGAGGTAGGTATCCAGTTTCATTTCCTATTAAATATGGAACATTAGATTTTCATGTACAATGTATTTTAAGATTCCATCTTTCCTCAATTTTTCTGTTTTAAATTAAGTTTGTCTGTTTATGGATTCCCTGTTTTGTTCCATTTATCCGTATGTCTGTCTTTAATGCCAGTAGCACATTGTCTGATTATATTGTTATGGTTTTCCTTTGTATTTTGGTTAACAAAAAGTCCCTTCTCTTTCTTTTCTTTGAAGTATTTTCACTGTTCGTAGCCTTTTGTTCTGTATAAATTTAGAAACAGGTTATGAAATTGCTACTCCAAATTTTTTATATACTTGAATTGCATTGATTTATTGCATCAGTTTTAAGGGAGAACTGATACCTTTATGATATTGAGTTTTCAGTTACTGAACATGGCATAACGTTGTTTTTGTCTTCTTGTCTTTCAATAAAATTTTATACTTTTCCATGATGGTTCATACGTCTTATTTTATAGCCATGACTTAGATCAGGGGCCATCAAACTACCAGCCCACAGGACAAGTCTGAATTCCTCCTGTTTTTGTAAGACCCATGAGCTAAGAATGCTAATAATGTTATATATGGTTGGAAAAAATCAAAAGGATAATATGTCATGACATATAAAATTATTTGAAATTAAAATTTTAGTGTCTGTAGATAAACTTTTATTGGGACATAGTTATATTCATTCATTTAAATATATGACTGCATTCATACCACACATCACAGTGTTGATTGTTGCAACAGAGTGTGCGGCCTGCAAATTGTAAAATATTTACTATCTGACACTTTAAAGAAAGTTTGTCCACTTCTGTCTTTGAAGTATTTTCTTTCTTTGTATCTCAGTAGATCAGTGTTTCTTTGTATGTTGGGGTGGATAATGGGGGTGGGGATTGAGCCTCTTTTATCTTCTTCTCCAGTTCTGATAAAACTTAACCTCATGAGTCATTGTTACTAAAATGTGTTTTATTCTTCAGATATGTTTGAGCATAGCAAAGGTTGAAAACTATTGATATGATTTATATAGTAATCACTGTAGCTATTTTTTGATATTTTACATTTGACGATTTAGTATAAATAAAATTTAACTTAGCTTGCCTCTTTATTTATTTTCCCTTTTATAGGAAATTAAAAGAGAGACAGAATTCAAAGATGACAGTTTGCCCATCAGACGGGAAAGGCATGGGAATGTAGCAAGTCTTGTACAACGAATAAGCACTTACGGACTTCCTGCTGGAGGAATTCAGCCACATCCACAAACCAAAAACATTAAGAAGAGTATGTAAATAATTCTGCATAATTACATCAAAATAGAAGGATATTTTATAACTGTTTCTAAATTAAGAAAAATTAGTTCAGTATTTTGTAACTGACTGCCATAACTTATTACAAATTCTCATGTTACTAGTTATTGCCCTGTGTAGTCAATCTTAACTTTTAGTCATATGCAGTCAATAACACAGGGAATACCCAGTATGAGTAGCTGGCTGCCGTCCATAGGAATTATAAATTAAAGCATGAGGCTCTGTTTTCTTATTTATTTTTCAGACTCTGCTGAATGATTAACATTTTACCTTAACTGTATTCTGCTGATTCCTAGCATAGATAAAAGAATTTTGATAGCACTTTTTCTTCAGTTGTTAGACATCTGAACATAAACATTTCCAAGGTAGTTGGCCCTGCAGATTACTTTTTAAGGATTTGGTACTGTGTAAATATGTTAGGAGAACAATTTGACAAAGAAGGAGAGCATTGTATTTGAAATCAGATACAGGTTTGAGTATGTCTTATGACCTCAGAAAGATCATTTAAACTCTTGAGTTTTATTTTGTTGCTGGTGAGAAAGTGGTTAAGAAAAAAAAAAAAAAAAAGACAGGTAATATTGCTTGCTGTTCTCAAAGAGCTTACATTCTTGGAAAAGAAACTTATTTAAGGCCAGGTGCAGTGGCTCACACCTGTAATCCCAGCACTTTGGGAAGCTGAGGTGGGTGGATCAGGAGTTCGAGACCAGCCTGACCAACATAGTAAAACCCTGTCTCTACTAAAAATACAAAATTAGCTGGCATGGAGGCTCATGCCTGTAATCCCAGCTACTTGGGAGGCTGAGGCAGGAGAATCTCTTGAACCTGGGAGGCAGAGGTTGCAGTGAGCCGAGATCGTGCCATTGCACTCCAGCCTGGGCAACAAGAGCAAAACTCCATCTCCAAAAACAAAAGAAACTATTATTTTAAAAGTGTAAAATACTAGATATATACAAAGAATTACAATGTTATGGGAGCAGATAGCAAATTAACATAGTAGAACCTGAAGATCCTTCAGATATTGTGTGTGTGTGTGTATTTTTTTTTTTTTTGAGATACATAGGGCTTCACTCGGTTGTCCAGGCTGCAGTGGTGCAGTCATGGCTCACTACAGCCTTGACCTCCCAGGCTCAAGCAATCTTCCCACCTCAGCCTACTGAGTAGCTGTGACTACAGGTGCGTGCCACCACACCCACTAATTTTTGTATTTTTCTTTGTAGAGATGGGGTTTCGCCATGTTGCCTAAGCTGGTTTTGAACTCTTGGGCTCACGTGATTTTTCCCTGTTGGCTTCCCAAAGTGCTGGGATTACAGACGTGAGCTACCATGCCAGCCTAGAGATTGAATACTTATTACTATGGTCAGTTTGATTTAACCCATCTATGCCTAGTGTTCCATTATTGGAATGCTAAGAATGGAGGAGTTATTACTATCCTACTGCCCAAGGTCATTGCTAAGGGGTGACTGCAAAAATTCAAAAAATTGCAACCTCCGGCATAAATGGGTTAATAAATAGTTAATGAGTATTTAATCATATTTACTTTAAATTAATGTCTTTGAAATTATGGTCTATAAATCCCTGTAGTACAGAATTTCTACAGTAAAGAAATTTTGTTTACATACATTTACCAAATTGTGATTGTAAGGCTATTAATAATTTTTATAGAGTCCCCTTGTCTCAGTCTTTTACTTTCATATGCTGTTGTCGGTCAAGTTTGGGGAAACCTCTACTTTTGGATTATATCATCCTTTGATTATTTTCATAAAATGAAAACAGGTTGTCATAAAAATGAAATAGATATTATGACACTTAGACCAATTAAAGGGTTCTATTTGTTTTTTGTTTCTCATGGAAATACAATGTCCAAAGAATATTTACATATTACATGTCCTGCTTTCCAATATTACTGCCTGAAGGTGGAAAGTTTCTGCAGTTGATGATCTTGAATTCTGAAACTACTTGGAGATTGGGGGACAAATAAGAGTTTTGTGTCATACAGCTGAACCTCTATATAGAACTTCTGTGCTCAGGGAGAATTTTCAGACCCATGAGAGGTTTTTTTCCATGACCTCTGTTCATAGTAGAATCCATTTACAACTTTCTTTCACTCTAGGGAACTATAAAGGGGTAAGTTTCTTCTTAAGTATAGGCTAGACAAAGAGATTGAAGGTTCTGAATATTTTACCACTTTATCTTCTAATAGGAAAGGATATAGTAAATTTGCCTTTCATAAGAACATAGGACATACATTCATTTTTCTTGTAAGAAGGAAAAATCATTATGCAGTTGGTGCCAGGAAGCTTAGGCTCTTTTTTCCTAAGGATTTTTCATAACTTGTTTTTAAGTACATGTGCTGCAAGGACTAAATTGGTCATTTGGTGTCAGCTAACATTTAAAGCAGGATGTAGGTTGTTTTTGCTTTTCTGTTTTCTTGTTATTTATGTATTACTGTATGTTTATTAAACTTGATTTTTGTTGTTGTTACTGTTTAGATCATATCTCTAATTCCTAAAATAGATCAGTTATTTAAAAGTGGCTCATTGTATTGTTAAATAGTAGCCGATACAACCAGTACTATTGATATTAATTAAAAAAACCCAAAGCCATGGTATTAAATATAAGGTTGATAGTATAAACACTGCAGTATATATGTTCAGTTTAAATCCCTGTGTGCCAAGACAAAGTGAATCTGTGTATGTGCTGATTTTTGTCCAAGCCACTAAAAAGGAGAGGTTCAAATAACTAGTATGATGTTGAGTATCCAAAAACTGGATTGGACTTGTGAGCCATTCTTCTCTAGTTTCCAGTATATTGGCTTTTTTGGGGTAGTAATGAGGCCATCAAAACTTTTGCTATCATCCATTTCTAAGCATGGTAGCTCATTTGATGAAACAAAGAATTATTAATATTTTTTTAGAGCAAACATAGAATAGGGTTTTTCAGGAAAAAGTTGATTACTATAAGTTGCTAAAGTCAGAGAAGATAACAAATTTGCATTTCTCAAAGCAAAAGCAGGTTGCAAGTCACATTACTTCTGACACCCTTGTAAAATTAGCCACAAAGATAATGATAAAGTATTGTGTTTAGAGAGTAAAGAATTGATGTCTTTCAGTGTCAGAATATTAAAAGTCAATGTGGAATATTGATAGAAATTTCATTTTACATTTGGAAGAAATTGATAACAGATGAAGTCTCTCGGCACATGTGAGGGAATACATAGTGTTTGTTAACTATATTTTCCTTATTAGTGGAAACTCATGCTACTGCAGAAGTGATTTTTCATCTAATTAATTATTTTGAGTGTAAAAGATATATTGAGGTTGATAATGATAGATCACTAGTGTTTATACTGCAAGGGATGATGCTGGACATGAAAAATTAGTAGAAGGAATGCCAGTCTACACATTACTTCACTCCCATACAACATTTGGTTAGAAAATAGTATATTTTCTTATTTTGAGTCAATGCTGAAGAAAATAGTAACATTCTGAATACTATCAAATTGTGTCCACTGACTGCGTATTTGCAGCATACCTTTTGAAAAAAATGAGCATGGTTCATAGTCGCTCTTTGACATTGAAATATTCTGACTGATAAGGGGAAAAAGACTGACTCAAATGACTAGATCATCTCGGGTTAGAACACTCTACCCTTTTCAACTGGGTAGGGTGTTCTAACTTTCTATTTTAGTTGAAAAATTTATAATATCTAGAAAAGTTGAAGGAATAATTGTGCAGTGAACTTGGTATACCCTTCACCTACATATGCTTGTTAACATTTTGTCACATTGGCTTTATCTCTCTCTCTCTCTCTCTCTCTCTCTCTCTCTCTCTATATATATATATATATGCTTTTTAATGGAATCAGTTGAAAGTATGCTACAGAGATCACATCCTTTTCTTCGTGATAGTGATAATGAAGATTTTCTAAAATTTTGAGTGCCTTAAGTAGAACATCTCAGCAAAGTAGGTAGTGTCTTGAACAGCTTTAACCTTTCATTTAATGGCCTAAGCATTACGACATTTTTATTGCTGAGGATGAGAATATTTTTTTTTTTTAATTTTTTTTTGATACAGAGTCTCACTCTTTCATCCAGGCTGGAGTACATTGGTACAATCTCAGCTCCCTGCAACCTCAGTCTCCCCAGTAGCTCGGATTATAGGCACACACCACCACACTTGGCTTATTTTCTCTATTTTTAGTAGAGATGGAGTTTCACCGTGTTGGCCAGGCTGGTCTCGAACTCCTGGCCTCAAGTGATCCACCTGCCTCAGCCTCCCAAAATGCTGGGATTATAGGCCCAAGCCACTGCTAAAGATTCAGCTGTATGAATGGCTGATTTATGAATTCATGTAATGAATATTTTATTACATGAAAATGATGTATTCATTTACCATTCGTGTAAGATTCGTGGCTGGCTCACTGTGTTTCTTAACATTTGATTATTTGCTTATTGAAGAAATACATTGATTTATATTTTATTTATTTATTTTTGTGAGATGGAGTTTTGCTCTTGTCGACCAGGCTGGAGTGCAGTGGCATGATCTTGGCTTACTACAATCTCTGTCTCCTGGGTTCAAGTGACTGTCCTGTCTCAGCCTCCCAAGTAGCTGAGATTACAGGCATGCACCTCCACGCCCAGCTAATTTTGTATTTTTAGTAGAGATGGGGTTTCACTATGTTGGTCAGGCTGTTCTCAAACTCCTGACCTCAGGTGATCCACCTGCCTTGGCTTCCCAAAGTACCGGGATTACAGGTATAAGCCACCATGCCTGGTGGAGAAAGAAATTTATTTTAAAAATTGACTAGTTAAATAAATTTTAATGCTTTAATAAAACCTGAAGATATTTTTCCCAGAGCCAACTGGAAGCAAACACTGGATCAGAAATCCTTTTGCTATTTCTGAAGTTTTAGCATTCAGCCGCTCACTTCTTACTGGGGTATGCTCTTATTTTAGCATTTGATGGAAACATTAAAAACAGTAATCTTCAATGAGAAATGGTTTCATAATTTAGGAGCTTTGTTTGATCTGAATATTTACATCTATTTTTCAGACATGAAATACCTAACTATTCTTGTTTATTCATGTTTAGAAATTAAGGATTTTCTGTTTTATTAGAAAAAGAACAAGGACAGTAATCTTACTGAGTCTGAAATTTGACTTAACTGAGTCGTGCAATTTGGTTTTGTTTTTAAAAAATACTAAACAGGTAAAGTTTTCTGAAAGTTTTGAACTCTTGTGTGCCAAATGCCTTTATATCTGTAGATAGGATGATCATGAGAAAAAGTATTAGTCTAGGCAATTAAATCTGCCACATAAAGCTAGGTATGAAGGATGATTCAGAATTTACAGTCTATTGGGGTGAACATCAAGTTACTATAAAATAGAGATGATAGTTATAGTTTTCTCATAGGATATAAGAGGCATTAACATGTTAAGTAATTATAAGTGCTTTTTAAATGTTTACAGTTATTCTGGTATTTTTTACTACTCAGAACTGTATGAGAGACATATGTGCAGTGATAATTTAGATGAAACGGTAATTCTGTACAGGGTTGTCAAGCAAAGTGTACTGAAACTCTTCTTTAGGTAGGATGTACAAGCACATGGAAATTGGGAGTATAGCATTCAGGGAAGAAATGCAGCTTCTGGCAGGCCCACAGAAATAAACAAGTATATGATATTTTAGGGGAATAAAAATCTAGTGTGACTAGACTATATGAGCTATGTCAAAGCACTAAGTAATCTGTAAAGGAGGCAGCATACTATAGTGGAAAGATAAAAGGCTTAGAAGTGGGCATAATATTCCAGAAGTGGATATAATTTTAGCTCACTTTAGCTATGTGGTCTTTGATGGATTATTTAACTTCTTCTTTTCTTTTTTCTCATTGGTAAATGAGATAGTAAGTGTTAATTCTTTGTTGTGTGAGAAATGTGAAGAATTTAGAATAGTGCTGGTACATGAAAGAAATGCAGTATGTCCCTGCGTTTGCTGTACCTCCTTTATTATCTTCGTTAGTAGCTTTACTTACATAATGATTTTAAAAAGACAGTTATTGTACAATTAATTATTTTGTAGATCTGAGAAGAATTATAATTTAATTATAATACAAAAAGTTATAGATGGGTGTGGTGCCTCACACTTGTAGTCCCAGCACGTTGGGAGGCTGAGGGGGGGGGATCACTTGAGCCCAGGAGTTCAGGACCAGCCTGGGCAACATGGCAAACCCCATCTCTACAAAAAAAATACAAAAAATTAGCCGAGCATGGTGGCAAGTGCCTGTGGTCCCAGCTACTTGAGAGGCTGAGTTGGGAGGAT